>MU731034.1:14205-51575 GCA_026770625.1 Nicotiana glauca
ATGCTCATATAACGTCATTCCTACACGAATTCTCAACACATAGCAATTTCTCAAGTTGTCTCGCAACTCACACGGCGCAATGCATCACTACGTGAAATATCTGACAATGAAACATCCACCGAACTACTCCTCCATGAGGACCGCGTTACTAAAATGCACACATCTGGACTGATATAGAGCCATTATTCACATTAAATCTATCCATCGACTTCAAGACGATTCTGATCATACTGAACTAGTCTGATAACCTTTCAAAGGTCCATAATAACTCCCATTGTTTTTCTCATAACACACAAGAACAACCATCACAATCGGAGCAATCCTCCCCAGTTCACAACCAATATGCCAAGTACCCTCCATGCATGAATCTTTAATTTAATGACACCATCACAAACTTCATACTTGGTTTACATCTTTAACCAATCAAGTGATCACATGCCACACTTATACAATCTTCCTGTGGGACACACTCCCACAACCTACCACAAAATATCTGGAGCGTACCTCCAAACCACCGGTCGCACTAACGCTGAAGAGCGATCAAGAATCATTAACCAGGACGCAAAACCCTTTTTACAAAACACCGATCTTAGGTGATGCTGAAGACAATGCCAACTTACCGTAAATATCGAAACTTATCTCCTGCTCATCCGAGCTCATGACATCTTGTCAAAAAAATTTCCTTCACTTGTTCCATTCTCGGCCTAATTTCCACAACCAGAACTGATTCACCAGTATGCATCAAATCAGAACTAACATAGTACATAACCGTACAATTCGCTAACCAATTGCAAGCTCCCCAACTTTGCTCGAAGCCATAGATCACACAACAGTTAAGCCCACTCTTTAGGCGACAAATTTTTTACTAAGTCCCAAAATTTTCAAGAAAATCTCGGCAGAGTTTCCTTTGTAATTGGGCCTATACACCTACCAGAGAATCATCAAAACTATCCTAACAACACGTCCACAACTTGACAAAGCATCACAATGTGTATCAACAACATTAATCTCAATATTACATGCATTATATTATCAAAATTGATACAAGGACATGCGTTGCACCTATTTGAATCATAACACATAGAAAATACCTTTCAATCCTCCATTATTGGGCTATTCAACCGAGTAAGAACATATTCTTTCTTTAATGTTTTCTACCTTCAAGGTGGTCTCCTTGACTCAACGATTTCGTCATAATACATTTACAGAAGTGATCTCAGCTCCCAGACTTATCTAACTAGTATGGCAAATAGATTCCCCTCATAAGCCAATTACCGACTAGCTTTACCTTTAGTTAATATTTTTGTATACCTTCCACTGCCATACACATTACACAATCACTTAATTTTCCTAAGTCTAAACTCATACCGTAACATGAAATTTACTTCACTCCAAATAGGAGACATAAAAAGATTCTTCACGCACCCATAACTTGGGACTACACATCCTATCACAATGGAAATCATACACTCAATAGTTCATCTATCATCCAGTAGACCTTCCTCGACACTTTCAAGTCATATAGAAACATCTTGCAGTACTAACATACTCATCACATGGTTACTCCGCCGCCATTCCTACTATTAGGGACAATACTGAACATATTAGCTCATAACACTAGCTCGCACAATCAGCACCTTCGTGCTCCAGACATAGGCAAAGATCCGGCCTCAAGTCCTCCCGATTGGCCTAGCATCAACTCATAGAAATCACGTCTCGCCCCTCTATCGGGGAATCGCAAGCCATCAAAGGACATCTGAAACCGAGCGCTCATGCGCGCATACGAACGCGTGGAAGGAATTTCAAAAGTTTCACTTCAAGATGAATCAAGGACGCACGATAAGAATTCAAGAATGTGAAGTTTTCCTAAAGGTTCCGCAGCCTCTCGAGGATAAGTACAGACGTCTCCGTACCGATCCGCGAGACTCTACTAAACCGGCTCATGACTCGCGAGACCAAGTAACCTAGGATCTGATACCAACTTGTCACGACCCCAAACAGGTCGTGATGGCGCCTAGCACACTACTAGGCAAGCCCGACATTTATCAACACTTAACCCACTTAATAAGACAGAGAATCAGTAAGCCATTTAAATTAAATACCAGAATATACTGAAGAAATACGGATGTTTAACAAAATACCGAATACAGCCCACTATGGACCCGGTTTCAAGACCATGAGCCTCTAAATACAGAGTTTTAATCCTAATACAAGTCTGTCTAAAAGCTGAAAATACAGAATGTAAAGATAGAGATAGAAGGGAGAATCCTCGGCTGCAAACGCCATGCAGCTACCTCAAATACTCCCGGAGAATGCCTCTAGAAAGCTGGACAGAGCTCACTCAGTTTGGATATGTCTTAAATCTGCACACAAGGTGCAGGGAGTAGAGTGAGTACTCCGACCAAGTGAGTAATAAAAATAAATACAGTCCGAAGATAAGAAAACACAGCAAATACACAAAGTAAGCTATAATCCAAATATACAGCAATGTATGGAACTGAACACTTGAACAACAATTAAAAATACAAATGCATGAATGCAATGCAATGCATATGATGGTACATTCCAGTACCCACTGCGGGCC
The DNA here is from genome assembly GCA_026770625.1 of Nicotiana glauca. Lineage (NCBI taxonomy): Eukaryota > Viridiplantae > Streptophyta > Magnoliopsida > Solanales > Solanaceae > Nicotiana > Nicotiana glauca. The sequence goes on from MU731034.1 coordinate 16,790, forward strand.
GCAGCCCGAGCCTCCTATAATCATTTAACGTCAATGGCGCTCACTGGGGGTGTGTACAGACTCCGGAGGGGCTCCTACAACCCAAGCGCAATATCAAGCCATCTCGTGGCATCAATCAAATCCTGGTCAGTCATTGTTACTTGACCCATTTACATCATATAGTTCCATTGTTACCATTATTTCAAGTTCCTGCTGCGGCACGCAGCCCGAGCCACCCATAATGTTTCAAGTCACATCACACAGTGCCATTGTTACCACTATTTTAAGTCACTGCTGCGACGCGCAGCCCGAGCCACCCATAATCAGTCCAGAAAACATCATAAGCCCCATGGGCATTTATAAAACAGTAGTTCTCAGCCCGAAATAACATTTAAAATTTCATTTGAGTTTTCAAAACTTAGAATATGGCTGAGTTATTAAAACAGTATTTAAAACTTTGGACTGAAACCAAATGATATGCAAATCATGCTAAAGCAGTAATGTCAATCCTCGAAGGATTCTACAAGTCGGTACAAGGCCCCAAACATGGCATCCAGCCCAGTAAATATCAATAAAGTATGTGTATCAATCACCAGTATAGTATATATCACATGGGATGGACCAAGTTACGATTCCCAATAGTAACAGACCCCGCACTCATCATGGAGTGCGTGTCACACCTCAATATAGTGTTACGATGTGAAAGTCCGGGGTTTCAAACCCTCAGAACAACATTTACATCTATTACTCACCTCAAGCCGGCCAAATACTACTACGCGATGCCCTTTCCTTTCGTATCGACCTCCTCGAGCGTCGAATCTGGCCAAAACCACAACGAATACATAACAATAGGCTAAGGGAATATAACCCAATCGAAAAGATTCGAAAAATGTCAAAAATCACGAAATTTGCAAAACCCGAGCCCCGGGCCCACGTCTCGAAATCCGAAAATTTTTACATCAAAATATTCCTTATCTCGCCACGAGTCTATACATACCAAATTCACAAGAATCGGAGTCTATTTGGCCCATCAAATCCCAAATTTAGAATTTTAATCTCAAGCCCTAATTTTCTTATAATTTGGCTATGTTTTCATGGATTTCTAGGATGATTCTTCAATAAAATCATGTATTTAACTCATAAAACTTACCTCCAATCGATATTAGTTGAAAATCCCTTCAATCCCCATCCAAAAGCTCTCAAAATGACTAAAAATGGTGGAGAAATGGGGTGTTTTCGTGACTGAAATATTTTTTTAAACATTCTGCCCTAGCTACAGTGTTTTCGCAATTCCCAGCATTTTCTTCGCATTTGCGAAGCTATAGTGTTTTTGCAATTCCCAGCCTAGCTAAAGTATTTTCACAATTCCCAGCATTTTCTTCGCATTTACGAAGCTACAGTGTTCGCAATTCCCAGCATTATTTTTGCAATTGCGAGCATACCAGAAGCAGCAGTTTTTCCGACACAAAAATGAGCATAACTTTCTCATACAATGTCCAAATTTGATGATTCTTTTTCTTATGGCTTTTGAATTTCGATATGGATCTAATGGTTCAACAAAAACCTAATTTGGAGCTCATTTTCTTAATATGGTACCCCTTTATGTCCAAAGAAACGACGTTAAAACATCAAATAAGAGCGTGATCAAAACCCGAACCACACCCGAGGCCCCCGGGACCCCGACCAATCATACCAACCAGTTCCAAAATACATTACGGACTTGCTCGAGGCCTCAAACCACATCAATCAATGCTAAAATCATGAATCAACCTCCAATCCAAGCTTTATGAACTTTAGAACTTCCAACTTCTATTTCCGATGCCGAAACCTATCAAATCACGTCCGATTGACTTCAAATTTTGCACACAAGTCCAAAATCACCTAACGAAGCTGCTGAAACTCTCAGAACTCCATTCCGACTCCCGGATCAAAATTTCACTTATCAACCAGAAATCGCCAAAATACTAACTTTGCTAAAATAGGCTAACTTCTTCATCGGACCTCCAAAATTACGTCTGATTACGCTCCTAAGCCTTAAATCATTCCCCAAAACTAACCGAATCATCGGAAATCAATTTCGAGCCCTCTAACTCGCAAGTCAACATCCGGTTGATTTTTTTTTTCAAACTAACCTTTACTTAAAGAGACTAATTGTCCCATTTCCTACCAAACTCGATCCGAATCAACTCAAATTCACCAAGTACATATATTGAGGCATGAAGAAGCATAAAATGGGGAAAACGGGATGGAAATACATGAGATAATAGGTTGGGTCGTCATATGAGTACATCGTGTAGTGATTGATATGGTGGTCGTATGTGGGAAATAGGCCTGGCATTGAATTTCGGATGTTGGAATTGGGCTCTAAGGCTTATTTGCTTGGGTAAAAGAGAATATCTTCAGAATTTATCGAGCTAATGTGCTCAACTAAGTTGCGGTAGCACGGGAAGGTGTATATGAAGTTAAACAGAAATTTCAAACCACTTCAGTGCAGTTCTCAGCACGTTCGAGGACGAATGTATGTTTAAGTGGGAGAGAATGTAACGACCCGACTGGTCGTTTTGATCCCTAGTGCATCGTTTAGCAGTCTGAGGCCATGAGCAGCTTCATTTAAGGTATTGTGACTTGTTCGCATGGTCGGAATTTAAATTCAGGAAGATCGGAGTTAAATTTAAATGAAAATTCTCATTTTAGAAGTTTAAAGTTGAAAGAATGAACCAAGATTGGAATTTTGAGTAAACAACATTAGAATCAGGATCTGAAGGCTCCAGAAGGTTCGTATGATGATTTTGAACTTTGGCGTATGCCCGGATTAGGTTTTGGATAACCCGGGAGCGTTTTGGTGCCTATTGTGGAAGTTAGCATTTTGGAAGAAATTACTTAAGTTTGGCTTGGGGTGCACCTCAGCGTTATCGATGTTCGATTGGGATTCCGAGACTGGGAGTAGCTCCGTATGGTGATTCTGGAGTTGGGAGCGCGATCGGAAGTGAATTCGGAGATCCTTGGGTCATTTTGAAGCCATTTGGCTAAAGATAGAAATTTGAAGGTTTTGGGAAGTTTGACTGGAGGTTTACTTTTTGATATCGGGGTCGGAATCTAATTTCGGAAGTTGGAATGGGTCTGCAATGTCAAATGTGACTTGTGTGCAAAATTTGAACTCAATCGGACGTGATTTGATAGGTTTAAAAATCGGAAATAGAAGTTGGAAAATTCAAAGTTCATAAAGCTTGGAGTGGAGGTCGGTTGATGATTTTAGCATTGCTTGATGTGATTTGAGGCCTCGAGCAGGTCCGTAATGTGTTTTGGGAATGGTTGGGGTCCCAGGGGTCTCGGGTGGATTCTGGGTGGTTAACGGATCGAACTTGGAATTTAAGAAGAACTGAAGCAGCTGGTATCTGGTATTTCCACTTCTGCCGAAATGGGACCGCAGAAGAGGCCCCGCAGAAGCGAGGAGGAAGCCACAGAAGCGATCGAGTGTGAGGGCAGCCAGGACCGCAGAAGCGGCCCTTGATCCACTGATGCAGAACCGCAGAAGCGAAAATGGGCTAGAGCCCAGGGACCGCAGAAGCGGAATATTTTCCGCAAAAGCGGAAACGTAGAAACGGGATTATTTCCGCAGAAGCGAAAATCCATGGAGGCAGAAGGTTAATTTAAAGTCGGGGATTGGCCATTTCTCTCATATTTCTCATGGCTTAGGGCGATTTTGGAGAGCTTCAAGGAGGGAATTTTCGTCGTCAATGTTAAGGTAAGTTATCCCCATCACTTTTGTGTTAAATATATCAATTATGTATGGATTTAAGTATGAAGACTAGTATAAATTTGGGGTTTTGGTTGAAAACCTAAGAAATTAGAAATCTTGGCTTTTGATCACGATTTTGAGTATGGAATTAAGGGAAAATCATATATTTAAGTTCGTGAGTTCATGGGTAAACTTTATCTTCGAAAATTTTTGGATTTCGGGCACGTGGGTCCGAGGGCATTTTTGTCAACTTTTCGTTCGAGGTTAGGAATTGTTATAAATTGGGTTGTAAAGTATAATTGAGCATATATTAATGGATTTTTATGATCGTTGGCTAGTTTTGGAGCATTGTGCATTGGTGCAAATCTTCGAAAGAATGTAGAATGCCGGTTGTGGATCTTCGGAGCGAGGTGAGTCTCCTTTCTAATATTGTGAGGGGGAATTTACCCTATAGGTGAGTTAAATTTGTTATGTGCTCCTATTTATGGGGGCTACGTACGCACGAGGTGACGATAGTCCGTGCGTAGCTACTATTATGCTATTGTCCGGGTAGTCTAGGACCCAAAATCATGTTATATTTGAATTAATTGTGAACCCATTGATGGCTTGAATTGCTTAAATGACATTAAAATAATAAATGGATTTCTAAAGAGACTTATGCTTCGTTTTCTCAAATTATTAAAGGGAATTGGCCTTTCTTGGATAATTGCTCTATGTTGACTTTTGAGTGATTAGCTGTCCGTGTGTGTTTATTTTGAAACGGGCCGAACGCCTCGGCAGATTAATAGATGCATCTATAGGCACGCCGTCGACCCTCGGCAAGTGCACATTTATTTTTGTTGGATCGGGCCGTCGCCTCGGTATGATTTGCGCATGCTTGTATTGCTGCCTTGAACTTATTTAAGTTGTTACATGCCTCACTCTGGCTCGAGATCATTTTGTTAATAATAATAAAAAAGAAATCTTGAAAAATTTCCTATGAAAGAATTATGTGTTTACTTGTTTCCTCTATCTGGATTAAAATCATGTTTATAAAATAAATCCACTATTTAATATGTATATTAAGGATAAATAATCATTGGACTATTAGAGAGTGTCAAGTTGACCATCTCGTCTCCACCCATTCGGGATTAGGCGGGACACTCACTGAGTACACGTTGATTATGTACTCATACTACACTTATGTGCATTTTTGTTGCATAGGTATATATACCTCCAGCAGCCTACTGGGCGTAGCAGCACGGACGTTTCTAGGACTAGATGAGCTGCATTATTCGAGGCGACCGCAGCTAGGGTAGTCCCTTCCAGTGTACTGTATTTACTTTCCGTCCACTGTATTCCGGACGGATGTTGTATTTTATTTCTCTCATCAGTAGTTGCTCATGTACTTGTGACACCGGATTCTGGAGATGTATTTGGATTATTTGGAAATCTTAAAAGTTGTTTAAATATTTTATTTATTTATTCGGAAGAATACACCGAGTCTTGTTTAAAACGTATAAAAAAAATATTTTTCAAAAGTATTAAAATGAGATTTAATTAAGTATTTGAGTTGGCTGGCCTGACGGCGGTGTCCGGCACCACCACTACCCTTAGTGGATTTTGGGTCGTGACACGCAAAGTGAGAATCTTTTGACTTAATAATCTTGTCACTATTTCTCTTAGGTTAGTCAAGTTATTTACTAAGTACATGTGGTCGATTGTACTCATACTACACTCCTGCACCTTACGTGTGATACTGGAGTTGAGTAGCTGTAAAAAATGAAGCCTTGCATTGGAGACGTACCAGCATTCGGGATTCCAACTATCTTTTTTCGTGGTAGTTTAGGACTTCATTTTTGTTTATATAAACTTCAAATACAGGTTGTATTTATTCTTCTTTTCAGATTTGTAAACCTATGGAGACCTGATAGGTCGTTATGAATACAAGCATTTATTTTTATATTTCGAGACCTCCACTAGCTTTATATGATGTTTCCTTAAATGCGTTCATGGTCCGCATTTTTTTGGAAAGCTTTTATATAAAAATTTTAAGAAAAACGTATTTTTGACTTAAAATGGCATTTGAGTTAGTCGCGGTCAATATACTTGGTAAACAACCTAGGATCGGTACTTTGACGATTTTGGTAGATTCTTATAATGTTTTTGGACTTGTGCACACTTTTGGTTGGGGTCCGAGGTAACCCGAGCGCATTTCGCCGCGTTATGTGAAAAATTATTAAAAATGAACTTTTAAGGTGATATCTTAAGTTTTGATGATCAATTTTTTATTGTTTGATGTTATTTTGATTATTTGACGTAGCGAGAAAGTTTATATGATGTTATTATACTTGTGTGCAAATTTGATTTTGAACCTGAAGGGCTCGGTTGATTTTCGGATGTGCTACATATGAGTTTGGACGATGGTTTGAAAGCTGCTGGTGTCTAGCAGTTGCTGATACCTGATTGTAGGTTTCGCAAATGCGATGAACTATTTGCAATTGCGAGTCCCATGATGGCACTCTCTGCAAATGCGAAGTCACAAATGCAAACCCGAGTCTCCACTTTTGCGAACATTTTATCGCAAATGCAACATTTGTGGTGTTGTGATAGTGATCACAAATGAGATCATGGTCTCGTATTTGCGGGCATCGCATTTGCAAATAAGACTTTGCAATTGCAATACCTACAACTGGGTAAATGAAGAAAAAATCGGGGCTTAGCTTATTTGCACTATTTTTCAACCCTAAACACTCTAAAGACGATTTTTAAATAAACTTTAATGCTAGTTTCATTGGTAAATAATTTTAATCTATTTTATTTTAATTCCCCATAACTTTTATGCATTTTTAACATCAAACCTAGAATTTTCATAGTAGAAATTAGAGATTTGGGTAGAAATTGAGAATTTTATAAAATTGAGATTTAGACCTCAAATTGAGATCAGATTTCGAAATAAACTACATAATCGGGATCGGGGGTAAATGGGTAATTGAGCTTTGGTCCGAATCTCGAGTTTTGACCAAGTGGACCCGATTTTGAGTTTTTCCAATTTCATTAAAGATTGAATCATTTTCAGTCATGGGTAGTTGCTAAAGCTTATTTTGAATTATATGAACTATATTTGGCTAGATATGATTGGTTTGGAGGATAATTCGAAAGAAAAGTTGTGGTTAAGCATTGATTTGGCTGCGCTGTGTGGTAAGTATCGTGATTAACCTTGACTTGATAGAATTTAGACTTTATTGGTTTAATTTCCACCTAATTTATGTGTGTGGACATCGTATATACAAGATGAAGTGCGTATATGCGTAGTCACAGGTTAAGCTTGTGGGTTAAGACATTTGTTCATTGTTTCAATTATTTCATGCCTTTATTTGATGGATCATATTATTACTTGTTAAATGTCATAATTGTTACTTGCTTTTACGTGTTTAATTAACACTTTATCCGTTATATTCCTTAATTGCTAATTGCTTTCATGTATTCGTGTGTTAATTTATTAATTATTATTACTTTCTATTAGATAACTTCTTTTATCCACTTTAAGATTTTAATTGTGTAATTCTTTTGCATCATTAATTTGGATTACGCCATAGTTGGTTGTAGATGTTTATTTATATTATTATTGTGTGGTATTGGATTGCGTGACACAATGGTTATTGGTATCATAGTGTGATCAGATTGCACGATGCAATAGATATTATTATTATTGTTTGGGATTGTTGCACGTTGCAACAGTAATTGTCTATTTATATTTTGGATCGAATTGCGCCCCGCAAGGGAAAGCCTTAGTTATATATTTGTGGATCGGGTTGTGAGCTACAACGAAGAAGATATATTTGATTGTTTTGAGCTATTATTTCCAGTGTTCGAGTTGTATTAGAGAAATTGAGTTTTTCTATTTTTCTTGGGCCCTATGTTATGTAATTTCTGATCCAGTTTCCATGTTATACTTGTTTTCTCTATTTCGTTGTTGTTTTATTATATTTGTACAGGTTTTACTGACTGCTTTGTTATAGCCTCATTACTACCTCGTCGAGGTTAGACTCGATACCTATAGAGTACATAGGGTCGGTTGTAATCATGCTACACTTTTATACTTCTTGTTTAGATTCTGGAGTTGGTCCCAGCAGTGTTTAATAGAGTCTTGCTTGGATTAGCTGATCATGGAGACTTGAGGTTTATCCAAGCTGATCATGGATACTTGATGTATAGCTACCGGCGTCCACAGCCTTGAAGTCCCCTTTCTTATCCAGTTCCACTGTTTATTTTTTCTTTAAATAGTTGTACTTTAATCAGACTTTTGTTGTAGCATTGTTAGAATACTCATGTACTTGTGACACCAGATTCCAGGGTTTGATTAGTCAGTGTTTGGATTTCTTATATATGTTTTTAAATCTATACAACTTTATTTATTGTTAAGTTGTTTTCAAATTTAGTTTTGAATGATTAATTGTGTATTAATATTGGCTTACCTAGCAAGTGGATATTAGGCACCATCAAAACTGCGAGGGTGAGATTCCGGATCATGACAATTTGGTATCGGAGCATTAGGTTTCCTAGGTCTCAATAGTCTTGAGCAATCTTAGTAGAGCTTGAAGATTGGTACGGAGACGTCTGTACTTATATTCTAGAGACTATAAGGCTTTAGGAAATTTTTTAATTCTTTCATTCCTATGTGCGACTTTATTCTATCACAGAAGTTTGAACTATTATATTTATATTCTCTCGCATATGGCAAGAACACCCGCAACAGGCACAACCGAGCAAGAGTGAGAACCCCAGGTTGCATCCACTAGTAGGGGTAGGGCATGGGGATGAGGTAGAGGTAGAGCTTAACCTAGAGCGCATGCAGCAACATTGATTACAAAGCCTCAAATAGAGCATGAGGAGGAGGTCCCTATTCAAACTGCACCAGTTGGACCAGCTCAGGTCCCGGAGGGATTCATCGCCACTCATGTGCTTCATGACGCTCTTGCCCGAGCTTAAGATCGAGCCGGAGGAGGAGGTCCATGTTCAGACTGCACTAGTTGGACCACCTCAGGTCTCGGAGGGGTTTATTTCCACTCCCATGCTTCAGAACACTCTAGACCGTTTGGTGGGTCTTATAGAGAGTGTGGCCCAAGCTGGTGCATTTCCTATGGATCAGGTGTCTCTCAACCTGGGGGAGGATCCCAGACTCCCGCTACTCACACTCTAGAACATATGGATCCAATATATTAGACTCCGACAGTTCCAACGGTTGGAGTAGTTCAACCGGCTATAGCTATACAGTCCGGGGTAAGGACTGCGATGACTTCTGAAGGGTTGAAGAGATTGGAGAAGTTCACAAATTTATTCTTATTCTCTTTGGTGGCACACCTTCTAAGGAGCCACCTAATTTCATTCACCGTTTCCACAAAGTGTTTTCAACATGGGTATAGTGGAGTCCAATGGAGTTGACTTCGCGGTATTTTAGATTCACATCTCCGCAAAGAGAAGGTGGCAGGATTATGATCAAGCAAGAACAACAGGTTCACCTTGACTCTCTTGGGGATCAATTTTCACTGCTATTCTTGGAGAAGTTTATTCCTTTTACTCTAAGAGAGTAGCACTACAGGCAGTTCGAGCGTCTCTAGCAAAGTAACATGACTATTACCTAGTACGAGACTCGATTCATAGATTTATCTCGCCATGCAATTGTGTTGCTCCCTATTGAGAGGGAGAGGGTGATGCGGTTCATTGATGGCCTTACTTTTGGTATCGGGCAGTAGATGGCCGAGGAGATTGGGGATGATATTTCTTTATAGTGGGCAGTAGAGATTGCTAGATTTATGGAGATGATTCGGGGTCAGGGTAGGGAGGCGGTATTTGAGAAGAGGCCTCATTGTTTTGGTGGTTTCAGCGGTGCGTCATCTAGAGGCTGGGGTTCTTTTGGTAGAGGCCATCATCCCAGACTGATTTAGTAAATCAGCCTTCCCGGATCCCATAGTGCTTCGGGCAATCATGGTTCTTTTGGGCCTCCTCCCGAGAAACTAGCCCACAATGCACCTTTAGCTGCCATCAACACACCACAGATTTAGAGATATCAAAATGATTATCCGGGCCGTCAGAGTTAGTCTCAGCTTCAGTAGCCACAACAACTGAGAAAGTGTTTTGAGTGTGGAGGTACGAGTCATATCAGGAGGTACTATCCCAGACTTCATATTATTATACCTCAGTAGGGTCTCATTCTATAGTTATGACACCAGTTGCTCCGCCGCTTGCTTAGCCAACTAGAGATGGGGGCGAGGTAGCTAGAGGTGGTGGTCAGGCTGTAAGAGGTGGAGGCCAACCAATTAGAGGTCGTCTATAGGCAGAGGTCAGAGTGATGGGGCTCAACCCTATTTTAATATATTTCTAGCTAGACCAGAGGCAGAGTCATCTGATGCCACCACCACATGTATTGTTCTAGTTTGACATAGAGATGCCTTAGTTTTATTTGATCGGGGCTCAACTTATTCATACGTGTCATCTTATTTTGCTTCATATCTGGTTATGCCTCTTGATTCCTTGAGTGTTTTGTTTATATATCCACAACCGTGAGAGATTCTATTGTAGTAGATCATGTTTATCGCTCGTGTGTTGTTTCTATCGGGAGCTGTGAGACTAGGGTAGACCTTCTACTTATTGATATGGTAGATTTTGACATTATCTTAAGCATGGATTAGTTATCACCTTATTACGCTATTTTGGACTATAAATCCAAGATTGTGACATTAGCCATGCTGGGGTTGCCTCGATTGGAGTGGAGAGGGACTTTTGGGCATTCTACTAGTAGGGTCATTTCATATGTGAATGCTCGGTGTATGGATGAGATCGGGTGTCTGACATATTTTTCCTTTATCTGTGATCCTAGTGCGGAGGTTCCTTCCATGGATTCAAAACCAGTTGTATGCGAGTTTTCTGAGGTGTTTCTTATAGATTTTCCTGGGATGCCACCCGACAGAGATATCGACGTCTGTATTGATCTGGTTTCAGGCACTCAATGAAATATTCCACAAATATGGATTAGTTGTGGATACATCAAATACGTATTAATGTGACATTTTAGACATGTGAAGTCCTATTGGGATAAGTATGGATAGAAACAATTGTTTTAGAATCAAGCTTGAGAGTGAGGTGTATAAAATTAAAAAGAATCGACTAAGTTTATGGGAGATCCTTCTTATAGATTTAGAAAGTGCAAGGCCATAAAAACTCATGGCCATAGATAGTGCAAGGCTATAAAAACTCACGAACATAGACAATGCAAGTCACTGTCTAGGGCATTAACATTAGCGCCCCTGATAGTGCAAGGCACTATCTAGGGCATCAACCTCAGCGCCCCAGATAGTGCAAGGCACTATCCAGGACATCAATATCAATGCCTAAGATAGTCCAAGGCACTGTAGTTTTGGCACCTCTTATGGCGCCTTGCCCAGTTTTATTTTGGTATCCCTGACGATGCGTCGTACCGACGATGTTTACATGAGCTACTTTTTTTCCTTCTCATTTTTTAGGATGCGTACACTTGTTTAAACCTTACCTCATTCCCTACAACCCTAAAACATATACGTATGTGTAGAAAGGGGAGCTCTCAAGAACCCAACTTGACCAAGGTCCCTCCATCATCCAAGGTAAGTTTGACGATGATTCTAAGTCAATTTCAATTCTCCAACACCTTCTTAACATGAGTAAATCCTTCAATTCATTAAATATTCGATCAAGATACCTTTGTTGAGAAAGGAAAACCTCGAACTCGAATTCAAGAGGACTGAACTTCTAAAAAGTAATGCTTCTACTCCCTAATTATCTATAACTATGAATTGATGAGTTTTTGGGAGAATAGTAAATGGGCTTGATAAAGAGAACCATAAGAACTACGCTAGGGTTTTGGGTTGTTGACTTATGATTGTTGTAAACATTTGGGTGATGAGAAATGGTGTTAGTTACATCTATTTGGGATTGTAGAATCACCTAGAAGTTGTAGAATGAGAACTTAGTGAAAAAAAGACCAATTACTAAGGACTATAAGGCTTTACGGCCATAAGATGTTTGATAAAATGCCCAAGTTACTAAAACATGAGAGTTAGTTCTAATATTGGTTTATCTTGAGATATATTGACGTATATTATCGTTGAAAGAGGCGAAAAAACATTGTGATACGCTTAAGAGGCCAGACTCAAGGAGTGTGAGGTTAACTCTCTATGTTTGGGAATGTTAAAGATTCTTCCTACACTATATTTCTTTTACAACATTACTAATAGACTCAGAAATATAATTAAGCTTAATTCCTTGAATAGTTGCAGAACTTCTATTCTCTAGCTTCAAAACATGTTCATGAATTTCACTCTGAATGTTGTGAGCTCAATGTTTATTCAATATAGACTTGGGTTTGATGCCCCCAAGTCTCAGTCTACATTACTCATCATGTCATAAATAATTGATGTTTTAGTGTTCATGATTAGTTCATGAATACATGTCTCAGCCAAGTCCTATTTAGTATTCCACTATCATGTAACTCAGTGTGATTCAGTATTTCACTATCATATATTGTAGTATGCTTCTCAGTTTTTGATTTTGAATCCCTGAATATTTAACATCTGCATTTGCGCCCGAGGCTATAGTTTATATGCTTTATTCATATTTGGGTCTGTGGCCGTAGTTTATGCTATATGCATGTTTGGGCCTGAGGCCATATTTCATGCTTTATGCATTTTAGGGCCTGAGGTCGTGTATATGTATACTTGGACCTGAAACTGTAGCTTGTGCACATATATATTGGGCCCGAGGCCGTAGTTTATTCAAATAAATAGGTTGTTCATCATTCAGAAGAGGGAATATTCATATCCTTAGTTCCTTTATGCTGTTAAGTTATCAGTTATCATTTCAGTTATCAATTATGGTATTACAAGTTATCAGCTATCAGTTAGTATTTCAATTATCAATTCTCAGTTATCAACTCAATATTAGTTTCAGCATTTATAGTTCTTTCTTTCAGTTGCTTTACATCCCAGTGCAATTCAAATGTACTGACGTCTCTTTTGCCCGAGGCCTAAATCTCACAATGCATGTAATGATTTACAGGTTGACAATTCAGAGCGCTAGGATTCTCGTACCAGCTACTTGGTGAGCCCTAGTTCTGTTAGGGCATTATCATCACTTTACAATCTTCAATATTTTCAGATAGTCAGTGTTTTTAATACTTCATTATAGGCTTCCTAGACTAGAGTAACAGTTAGAAAGAGTCACATATTTTTCATGTTAAGCAATGTTGACTACAAATATGTTTCAAACTTATATTAGTGTTTTCACACTTTGATTTATACCATTTAGGTTTTAGTATATCAACCTGTGTTAGTTTATCTGCCGTATTCAGTAATGTATGATATCACATATTGATCCAGTTAGCCAGTTAGTTCGCTCAGTCATATGTAGTTATGTACCAAGTGTTGTGTTAGGTTCAGGCCCAGGTTCGGGGTGTAACAAAGCTTGGTATCAGAGCACTAGGTTCAAGTGTCCTAGGGAGTCTATGAACTCGTGTCCAGTGGAGTTTCCTTAATATATGTGTGCCGACCATGCATATAAATGGTTAACTACCAAGACATTCAAGATTGTCTCATTTCTTTCTACTCTAGATTGTGCCATGAAGCTTAGAGCAATAGGTAACCTTCTATTCTTATCAAATTCCAAACGTATCGAATGCCCAAGCGATGGGTAGGAAAATCCAAGGTCCTAGAGAGGGTGACTTCCCATTGAGGTATAATTATGGAGTACAGGTTGGTAACAAATGAGACTTGAGAGGATGTTAAAAGCGGGATACAATAGTAGTACAACTTCGAGCATAACCTTATCAGAAAGTGCAAAAGAAGTTATCATGTTTTATGATTATCATTTTACCTCAGTTACTAGTTACCCAGTTTTTCAGTTAACATGTTTATTGTTATTCGGTATGCTAGTATTCAATTATTTAATTACCAGATCTCCAATTTTCAGTATATCCAAATTCTGGTGAATTGTGAGTATACAGTGATGCCTGTAGGTGCTAAAAGAAAAGGTAAGTAACAGATATAGCAAAATTTTTGCATGTTTTAGGTTCAGATTAAGACTCAAGACTCGCCGGATGGTGTAGGGAGTGATTTATGAGATGACGGTATCTCTGAAGTACAAGTTTATGTATGGTAATGTATCCGTATGTGTTTTACCTCATAGAATAATTTTATTTTAATTCTAAAAAATAGAGCCGCAGGTTGGACGATGATACTTTAGATGGTAATCCCCATGATGTAACATGTTAAGAATTTGACCGCAACTGGCATAGCATTGTTCGATATAGTTTTAGATAGAAAGGAGCCTAAGATCAAAATAAATAGGAGTAAAAAACGTTTGTTATTACCAGAGATGTATTTTTCATATGACTCATGCATATTATTAGGAAGACATGTTGTATGAAATCAAAATCAAGAGCTGCCGGTATTCAATTTCAGGGAATGATTTTCAGTTGTTCAGATTTATTTATATTAGAACTAGAAAATACCACGTTGGTAAGTTACTATAAGAAGCGGCTATTATTGTGAGATAAAAGATATGATAGTTTCCCTTAGGTTATGTGACTAAGTGTTTACCCTGAATGTTTATAGTCTGATATGATTTTGAAGTGTATAGAAAATTTGGGATTAGATATTCTAATTTCGTTTAAGACAGATGAAGTTTCCCCAAGTGTGATCTATGTACATAGTACAAAAGAAAGAAAATGTACTACTGTAGAATAGGGTCGGATGGTGAGGGAAGCTAGGAATAACCTTATGCTTTACTTTAGTTGTTCGAAGCAGAACAAGAAAATATAATGCTAGCAGGTGGTTAGTAAAACAATTGTAAGTTTTGAGTAGATACAATGAATTAGTAATTTCAGCAAAGCTAGTAAAGGTACGATTTGATTTACTTAGCTAGGTTACCACTAGTGAGTGGGTAATAGTTTGAAACAATGAACGCATGTTCAAACACAAAGATTTTAAGTTAAACCCGAATTATAGTGACAGTTGAAGAAAAAAATCAGCTAGCTGTAAGAGATCAACTGCTGAAGAATAGACTTTAAGAATTATGAAAAGGTGTTTCCCCAAGATTGACAGTGTTGAGCAGAATTAAATCATTAAGATTGTGTATGATAGTGGTGAATACATTAGCGTTCCGTTTATGTAAGTAATTCGATTTTTCCTAGTAAGAAAGATTGCTCAGGAGTAAGTTAGAAAATGAGTCATCATTGACGTAAAGTGCAAAAAATTGCAAAATATAAAGAAAATTGCTCAGATCCCAAAAAAAGAGAGAAGGGTCCACAAGTACAAGACCTTAACCTTTGGTCTAAGGGGGAGATGAGAGGATCGTCAGTAAGTCCAGTTGGAGATTTGAAGCCCACATAGTTAGCATGGGGTATAAAAACTATAAAATCATGCCCAGTTATGTGTCACACGGGTAGTTCCATTATACGAGACTCTAAACTTCTGAGTAATGGTGAGATGCTTAGCTTACAATAATACTATAAGTGTTTTCAGGAAGTACCTTAAAAAGATAATCAAGTATGGGAAGTATAGCTCATGATTGGGGAAGACAAGGGAACCTTGGTGAAAGAAGTTCACCACTTAGTCAAGCTAAGAGCTACATCTTTCGAACTGCAAAAGCTGCAGAGTTGTTGTCCAGAATAAGACTTATTCCTTCTTAGTAGCCGAAGTGAAGGAGAAAAAGTGATGATCCCTACTTGGTGTATCTTAAAGAGGGTATTCACATGAATAAGACAATGGCTTTTGAAAAAGGGGGAGATCATGGCACTTTAAGGTATCAAGATAAATTGTGTGTTCCAACCATAGATGGACTTAGCGAGGGAGGAACATGTTAGAAGCCCATAATTCTAGGTACTCTATCCAACTAGTTTACCCAAAGATGTATCATGTTCTTAAGGATATTTATTGGTGGAACGACATGCAAAAGAACATCACAGACTTTGTGGCCAAGTGTCATAATTTTTAGCAAGTGAAAGTCGAGTAGCAGAAGCCCAGTGTTTTACCACAAAATACACATATTCTTTAGCGGAGATTGTAAATATGGACTTTATAATTGGATTATCTCACTCATTTTAAAAGCATGATTTCTATGGGCGAAGGTTTAGATCGCCAATTGATTGGTTTGAAGTTGACGAAGCAGATTTGTTGGGACAAGATTTGGTCTATCAGGGTATGGAGAAAGTCAAGTTGATTCAAGAGAATTTGAAGTTGGCTCAGAGTCGCCAAAAGTTCTTTTCGGACGTGCGGCATATAAACCTAGAGTTTCAAGTTGATGATTGGATATTTCTAAAAGTTTTGCCTATGAAATGTATTATAATATTTGGGAAGAAAGGAAAGCTCAGTCCCAGATACATTAAGTCATATAAGATTCTACAAAATATAGAGAAAGTAGCTTACGAGTTAAAGTTGCCACCAGAAGTGGTGGTTGTACACCCAGTATATGTCATGTTATAACATTCAAGTTTCCGGTGTTCAGATCTCATGTCACGACATTTATGTTCCAATATTAAGAAATCATGTTATAACATTCATGTCTGTTCAAGTACTCAGATACCCATGTCAGTCCAGTAATCAAATATTCATGCCAGCCTATTACTCAGATATTGATGTCAATTCAATGCTTAGATATTCATGTCAGCTTAGTACTCAAATATTCATGCCAGTTCAGTATTCATAAATCCATGTTAGTTCAGAATTCACGCATCCATAACAGACCAAGATTCATGCAGATGTTTTAGTATTATGATTCCTTATGCAACTAGTGTTATGCGCTGTTAGTTGGTATGTATTTTTGAGAAATGTCAAAGGTAGTTATTGTCACGACCAAACTCCCAAACCCGGTCGTAATGACGCCTCTCATGAAGACAAGGCCAGCCAACAGAACATCAACGCCTCTTTATTGTTTAATTAGCATGAATAAGTCTAAAATATTAATAAAATCACCATAAGAGCGGAAGAAAAGAGATAAACAGGGAACCATCCCGACACAACCCAAAATTGGGGTGTCACAAGTCACGAGCTACTACAGAATTTACTAAAATTCCACAAAATCTGGAACTAGGAACAAAGTCTGAAGATAATGTAAATACAGAAGATAAGGGAGAAAACGGGGTTGTGGACGTCGACAGCTACCTCGTCACTCCTAGTCCGCCTGGTCTGGAAGGAATCAACGCTCAGGAACGAACTCTACTATGCCTGTATCTGCAAACATGGTACATGGAGTAATGTGAGTACTCCGACACAATGAGTAATAAAAATAAATAATGACTAAGAGCATAAAAATCCCATGAAGGCACAAATAACGCTATCTCAAGCAATAAAATCAGTTAAATAGTAAACCAGTAAAAGTATCAGAAATTCTTTTAAAATAGTTAACGATAGATGTTCTCAACTAGTAAGAAATAATTAGAAACCTACCCCTCGGGGGCAATATCAAGCTCTCAGTACAGTATCAGCCCCGCGGGCTCAGCATCAGTCACACAATACAACATCAGTCCTTCGGGCTCACTCTCAAATCATATGGGTACCCGCGCTCACTGTGGGGGTGCAGACTCCGGAGGGGCTCCTACAACCCAAGTGCTATATCATCATAAGGCCTAAAAACCTGTACATATCAACATGAGGCCTGAAAGCCTTCTCACAATACACTCGAGGCCTGAAAGCCTCCTCACATATCACTCGAGGCCTAAAAGCCTCCTCACATCACTCAACATATCCTCACATATGACCCTCAGCCTCAATTAGTCCAAAAATAATCACAAGCCCCTCGGGCATCAGTAAAACAATAATGCTCATCTCAAACACTAGTTCAAATATTAGTTAAAACTCAAGTTGAGTAAAAATATAGCTAAGTTCACGAAACAGTGTAATTCAAATGGAATGAGTTCAAATAATATTTCAAATAGTGAGGAAAAACAGTGATGATAGCTCACGAGAGTTCAAATAGTCGGCAATAAGCCCCAAGTATGGCAATAAGCCCAAGTCACAGTGAAAAAAACAACAAGTCATAATGAAAAAAACAACAAGTCATAGACAAATACGCGGTAAAGTATCATCCGGACTGGACCAAGTCACAATCCCCAATAGTAAATGACCTCGCGCTCATCATTAAATGCGTGTCTCATCTCAACATAGCACCAAGTTGTGCAAATCCGGGGTTTCAAACCCTCAGGACATCATTTAAAATCATTACTGACCTCTAGCCAGTCAAAAGTCTAGCTCTCTATGCCTTTTCCTCTCGAATCGACCTCCTCATGCATCGAATATGATCAAAACCACAAGGAATACGTCACAATAGGCTGAGGGAACATAACCCAATCGAAAAGACTCAAAAAATATCGAAAATCACAAAATTGGCAAAACCCGAGGCCGGGCCCACTTCTCGAAAAATTAGAAAATTAATGTCACCGAATTTCTTATCCTGCCACGAGTCTATACATATCAAATTTACAAAAATTCGAGCTCAAATGCTCCACCAAACCTCAAATTTTCTTTCTCTTAAGTTCAAGCCCTAACCTCCATTTTTGACCTCTAATTCCTTGATTTTTAACCCTTAATTCATGTAATAACACATTACATTTATGTTTTAGGCTCAGAATTCCTTACCTCAATGAAGTCCCTTGATCCCCTCTCCAAAATCGCACAAAAACCTCCAAGTCTGAAGTGTAAATGTTGATTTCTTTCAAATATTCGCGAAGGTAGAATTTAATGCCTCTGAACAGACCTTTTTGCTTCTGCGATAATATTGTCGCTTCTGCGACACTGCTTTTGTGGATTCTCTTCCGCTTCTGCGGTTCCTCCAATTTTGCCCAAGACCGCTTCTGCAGTCCACCACTCGCACAAGCAAGACAGCTTCTCACATGTCCATTTCTGCGGAAAATCCCCAGGATCCACCTTTCGCTTCTGCGACTATACCTTCGCTTCTGCGGTTCATTTCCGCAGAAGCGAAAACACCAGATACCAGACTCTTCAGATGTCCTTAAACTCCAAATTTCATCCCGCTAGCCATCCAAAATCACCTCGAGGCCCCCGGGACCTCAACCAAAAGTACCAACACATCATAAAATATTATTCAAACTTGCTCCAATCATCAGAACACCTCAACTAATACTAAAATCATCAAATTACATCGAATTCAAGACTAAGTTCTTCAAAAACTTCCGAAACACGCATTCGATCAAAAATCCAACCAAATCACCTCAGAATAACCTAAAATTTTGTACACACATCCAAAATAACCTAATGAAGCTACTGCAACTCTCATAATTCCATTCCGACCCTCGGATCAAAGTCTCACCTATCAACTGGAATTCGCCAAAATACTAACTTCGCCAATTCAAGCCTAATTCTACACCGGACCTCCAAAATCAATTTCGATCATGCTCCTAATTCACAAATCATCCCTCGAAGCTAATCGAATTACCAAAAATCACATCCGAACCCTTTAACTCAGTAGTCAATATCCGGTTGACTTTTCCAAAACAAACCTTCCTTAAAGAGACTAAGTGTCTCATTTCCATCCAGAATCGATCCAAATCAACTCATTCACTCAAGACTCATATAATAACACATAAAGAAGCAGAAAACTGGGGAAATGGGGCGGTAACTCACTTGACAACGGGTTGGGCAATGGCATCTGTCCTTCCCTGGAGAGCATAAAAGCGAGCCTGACTACTGCACGATCGGCCTCCCTCACCCTTGGTTGGCGGGGCGGGTGCTGAAGAAACTAGACCAGAAGATGAGGGCTGAACCCTCTGCTGAGATGAGCTAACGACTCAACAAGGACACTGCCTCCACATATTCCCAAACTCTCCGCACCCACAACAACTCTCGGGTGATAGAGAATGGGTCTGAAGGGAACCCCGCGCGTCGGAGTGACTAGCTGACGCACTCGGCTTAGAAGAACCCTGAACAGATGGAGCTCGAGATGAACCCTGTGCTGGGAGAGCGCTAAGAGATGGCTGACTCTGCTAATAACCCTATTGAACACGACCTAAAGATGACCCACGATACTCTGAACGGGTCAACTGAGGAGGCCTGAAAGAATGACCCCTACCCTGCTAGAACTGTCCCCTAGATGGAGCACCACTGAAACTACCAGAACCTCGAGGCCTCTTGTCCTTCCTCTCCTCTCTATCCCGACGGCGATCCGTCTCAATATCACGAGCAATATCAACTGCATCCTTAAAGGAAATACCCAGAACTCTCTCTCGAGTCATCAGAACACGAAGGTGATAGTTAATTCCATCCACAAACCTCTTGACCTCTCCCTATCGGTCGGAACTATCCAGGAGGCATGACGAGCCAAATCAGAAAACCTCGCCTCATATTGGGTCACAGTCATATCTCCCTGTCGAAGCCACTTGAACTGCCTACGCATCTCCTCTCTTTGAGACTGCGGTACCCACTTCTTCAGAAAAAGAGTAGAAAACTCCTGCCATGTCAAAGGCGCCGCACCTGCCGGCCTACACCGCTCATATGCCTCCCACCAAGTGAAGGAAGCCCTAGTGATCTGAAATGCAGTAAATGCTGCACCACTCGACTCCAAAATCCCGACCATCTGAAGCATACGGTGACACTTGTCAAGAAAACCCTAGGAATCCTCGCCCAGAGCACCACTGAAAGAAGGAGGCTGGAGCCTACTGAACCTCTCGAGATGACGCTGCTCATCGTCTGGCATAGCTGGAACCACAAAGTCTTGAATGGGCGCAACCGACTGAGCTGGAACCGCTCCCGGTGTCTGCAATCCCTGTACTACCTGCTCAGGTGTGCGAGCAGCGAGGGTCTGATTGCCTCCCCCGGCCTGAGAAGTAGCTGCTGCGGTAGAGGCTAAAACTGCCTGACCTAGGCAAGGGCAAACTGATAACATCTGAGCCAAGTCCTCTTGAAGGCTCGGAATCATAATGGGGACCGCCGGTGCCTGAACAGGTGCTGTTGGAATGTCTGTAGCTGGAGTTTGACCCTGAGCCGGGGCAACTGGTAGAGCAACATATGCTGCCCTCGTGGCTCTGCCTCTACCATGACCACGATTGCGTCCACGACCTCTAGTGCCCTCATTGGGTGGTACTTGTGGTCATATGCCTCGTCTTATATCGCGAGTCCTCGCCATTTGCGAGAGAATAGAACATAGAAGTTTAGTTCTTGGATCAACAAAGTCGCACGACAAAAATTTCAAGAATATGAAGTTTTTCCTAAAGGTTCCGCAGCCTCTCGAGGATAAATACAGACGTCTCCGTACCGATCTGCGAGACTCTACTAAACCTGCTCATGACTCGTGAGACCTAGTAACCTAGGCTCTGATACCAACTTGTCACGACCCAATTCCTAAACACGGTCGTGATGGCGCCTCTCGTGAAGACAAGGCCAATCAACAAAACATCAACGCCTCTTTATTGTTTAATTAGCATGAATAAGTCTAAAATATTAATAAAATCATCATAAGAGCGGAGGAAAAGAAATAAACAGGGAACCATCCCGATGCAGCCTAAAATCGGGGTGTCACAAGTCACGAGCTCCTACAGAGTTTACTAAAATTCCACAAAATCTGGAACTAGGAACAAAGTTTGAAGATAATGTAAATACAGAAGATAAGGGAGAAAATGGGGCTGTGGACGTCGACAGCTACCTCGTCACTCCTAGTCTGCTTGGTCTGGAAAGAATCAGCGCTCAGGAACGAACTCTGCTATGCCTGTATCTGCACACATGGTGCAAGGAGTAATATGAGTACTCCGACCCAGTGAGTAATAAAAATAAATAACGACTGAGAGCATAAAAATCCCATGTAGGCACAAATAACGCTATCTCAAGCAGTAAAATCAGTTAAAAGGTAAACAAGTAAAAGTATCAGAAATTCTCTTTTAAAATAGTTAACGTCAACCAGTAAGCAATAATCAGAAACCTGCCCCTCGGGCGCAATATCAAGCTATTAGTACAGTATTAGCCCCGTGGGCTCAGTATCAGTCACACAATACAACATCATCCCCTCGGGCTCACTCTCAAATCACATGGGTACCCACGCTTACTGTGGGGGTGCAGACTTCAGAGGCGCTCCTACAACCCAAGCGCTATATCATCATAAGGCCTGAAAGCCTGTACATGTCAACATGAGGCCTGAAAGCCTTTTCACAATACACTTGAGGCCTGAAAGCCTCCTCACATATCGCTCGAGGCTTGGAAGCCTCCTCACATATCACTCGAGGCCTGAAAGCGTCCTCACATCGCTCAACATATCCTCACATATGGACCTCGGCCTCAATCAGTCCAAAAATAATCACAAACCCCTCGGGCATCAGTAAAACAATAATGCTCAACTAAAACACTAGTTCAAATATCAGTTAAAACTCAAGTTGAATAAAAATATAGCTGAGTTCATGAAACAGTGTAATTCAAATGGACTGAGTTCAAAATAATATTTCAGATAGTGAGGAAAAACAGTGATGATAGCTCATGAGAGTTAAAACAGTCGACAATAAGCCCCAAGTATGGCAATAAGCCCAAGTCATAGTGAAAAAAACAACAAGTCATAGCCAAATACGCGGTAAAGTATCATTCGGACTGGACCGAGTCACAATGCCCAATAGTAAATGACCCCGCGCTCGTCATTGAATGCGTGTCTCATCTCAACATAGCACCAAGTTGTGCAAATCCGGGGTTTTAAACCCTCAGGACATCATTTAAAATCATTACTCACCTCTAGCCGGCCAAAAATCTAGCTCGCTATGTCTTTTCCTCTCGAATCGACCTCCTCGTGCGTCGAATCTGATCAAAACCACAAGGAATATGTCACAATAGGCTGAGGGAACATAACCCAATTGAAAAGACTCGTAAAATATCGAAAATCACGAAATTGGCAAAACCCGAGCCCTGAGCCCACTTCTCAAAAAATTAGAAAATTCACGTCACCGAATTTCTTATCCCGCTACGAGACTATACATATCAAATTTACCAAAATCCGAGCTCAAATGCTCCCTCAAACCTCAAATTTTCTTTCTTTTAAGTTCAAGCCCTAACCTCCATTTTTGACCTCTAATTCCTTGATTTTTCAACCTTAATTCATGTAATAACACATTAGATTTATGTTTTAGAATTAGAATTCCTTACCTCAATGAAGTCCCTTGATTCCCTCTCCAAAATCGCACAAAAACCTCCAAGTCCGAAGTGAAAATGTTGAGTTCTTTCAAAAATTCGCGAAGATAGAATTTAATACCTCTGAACAGACCTTTTCGATTCTGCGGTAATATTGTCGCTTCTGCGACATCGCTTTTGTGGATTCTCTTCCGCTTCTGCGGTTCCTCCAATTTTGCCCAGGACCGCTTCTGCAGTCTAGCACTCGCACAAGCGAGACCACTTTTGCGGTCTATGTGTCCGTTTATGCGGAAACTCCCCAGGCTCCACCTTTCGCTTCTGCGACTATACCTTTTCTTCTGTGGCATCGCTTCTGCGGAACTGCTTCTGCGGTCAATTTCCGCAGAAGCGGAATCACCAGATACCAGACCCTTCAGCAGTCTTTAAACTCCAAATTTCATCCCGCTAGCCATCCGAAATCACCCCGAGGCCCCCGGGGCCTCAACCAAAAGTACCAACACATCTTAAAACATTATTCAATCTTGCTTCAATCATCAAAACACCTCAACTAACACCAAAATCATCAAATTACATCGAATTCAAGCCTAAGTTCTTCAAAAACTTCCGAAACACGCATTCGATAAAAAACCCAACCAAATCACCTCAGAATAACCTAAAATTTTGCGCACAAACAACCAAAATCACCTAACAAAGCTACTGAAACTCTTGGAATTCCATTTCGACCCTCGGATCAAAATCTCACCTATCAACCGAAATTAGCCAAAATACTAACTTCGCCAATTCAAGCCTAATTCTACACTGGACCTCCGAAATCAATTTCGATCATGCTCCTAAGTCACAAATCATCCCTCGAAGCTAACCGAATCACCAAAAATCACATCCGAGCCCTCTAACTCAGTAGTCAACATCCAGTTGACTTTTCCAAAACAAACCTTCCTTAAAGAGACTAAGTGTCTCATTTCCATCCAGAATCGATCCAAATCAACTCATTCACCCAAGACTCGTATAATAAAACATAAGGAAGCAAAAAATGGGGTAAACAGAACGGTAACTCTCGTGACGACGGGTCGGGTCATCATAGTTATCCTTCATTCAGAACTTATATTATAATCTCCATGTCTTTTAGTATTCAGTCAACTCAATGTTCAATAAGTTTAGTGGCCATTTAGTTTAGTAGCTGTTCAGTTCAGTATCTCAGCACATGAATAATCATGTATTCATTCAGTTTCGTATGCATGTGTTCATAACAGTACAATATTCACATATTTCCATCAGTCCCGTTTAAGATATAGTGTTAGTCGTAGTTATAGTCTAGACAATTATTCGAGGACGAATACTCCCAAGGGGAGATAATGTAACAATGTAATTTTGGATTAGTTGTGGATGCGTTAAATGAGTATTAATGTGACCTTTTAGACATCTGAAGTCCTATCGGGATGAGAATGGGTAGAAATAATTATTTTAGAATCAAGACCGAGATTGAGGTGTATAAAATTTAATAAAATTGACTAAGCTTATGGGGGGTCCATCTTATTGCCTTAGACAGTGCAAGGCCATGAAAACTCATAGGCAGAGAAATTGCAAGGCCATAAAAACTCACAGCCATAGACAGTGCAATGCACTATCAAAGGCATTAACATCAACGCCCCTGATAGTGCAAGGCACCGTCCAGGGCATCAACCTCAGCGACCTAAACAGTGTAAGGCACTGTCCAGGGCATCAACCTCAGCACCCCAGACAGTGCAAGGCACTTTACTTTTGGCACCTCTAATGGCGGCTTTCACAGTTATTTTGGTGCCCTTGAAAATGCCTCACACCAACGATCTTTATCCTAGAGACTTTTATTTCCTCCTCAATTTTTGGGATGCATACACTCATTTAAACACTACCTTTTTCCCTACTACCCCAAAACACGTACATATGTCTAGAAAGGGGAGCTCTCAAGAACTCAACTTCCCCGAGGTCCCTTCATCATCCAAGGTAAGTTCTAATGATAATTCTAAGATAATTTTAATTCTCCAACGCCTTATTAACATAGGTAAATCCTTCAAATCATTAGTATTCAATCGAGATACCATTATTGAGAAAGGAAACCTTAGAACTCGAATTCAAGAGGATTGAACTAATAATAGGTAATGCTTCTACTCCCTAATCATTTATAACTATGAATTGATGAGTGTTTGGGAGAATAATAAATCGGATTGATAAAGAGAGCCATAAGAACTATGCTAGGGTTTTGGGTTGTTGACTTATGATTGTTGTAAAAATTTGGGTGATGAGAAATGGTGTTAGTTACATCTATTTGGGATTGTAGAATCATTTAGAAGTAGTAGAATGATAACTTGGTGAAGAAAATACCAATTACTAAGGACTATGAGGCTTTACGTCCATAAGGCATTTGATAAAATGCCCAAGTAACTAAAACATGAGAATTAGTACTAATATTGATTCCTCTTGATATATATTTACATAGATTATCGTTGAAAGAGACAACAAAATATTGTGATACGCTTAAGAGGTCAAACTCAAGGTATGTGAGGCTAACTCTCTATGTTTGGGAATGTTAATGATTCTCCCTACACTATGTTTCTTTTACAAAATTACTAATTGCCTCAGAAAGATAATTAAGCTTAGTTCCTTGAATAGTTGTAGAACTTATATTCTCTAGCTTTTTAACTCGTTCATGACTTTCTTTCTGAATGTTGTGAGCTCAATGTGTATTCTATATATACTTGGATTTGATGCCCCGAGTCTCAATAAAGATTACTCAGCATGTCGTAAATAATTGAAGTTTCACTGTTCACAATCAGTTCAAAAATACATTGTCTTAGTCTAGTCCTATTAAGTATTCCAATATCATATAACTCAGTGTGATTCAGTATTTCAGTATTATGTATTGTGCAGTATAATTTTCAGTTCCTGATTTTAAATCCCTGAATGCTGGACACTTGTATTTGGGCATGAGACTGTAGTTTATATGCTTTATGCATATTTGGGCTTGAGACTGTAGTTTATACTTTATGCATGTTTGAGCCTAAGTTCATAGTTGACGCTTTCTGCATTTTGGGCCCGTGGCCGTAGTTATGTATACATATACTTGGGCCTAAGGCTGTGGCTTGTGCACACATATACTGGGTTCGAGGCCGTAGTTTATTCAGATAAATAGGTTGTTCATCATTCATAAGAGGAAGTAGTCATATCCTTACTTCTTTTGTTCTATTCAATTATCAGTTATCATTTTAGTTATCATTTCAGTTATCAGTTATCAGTTATCAGGTACTTCCCCCATTTAAATTTTTGTGAACCTGTTTGCCTGGGCACGAAGTTTAAGAAAAATGAAGACATTTGAAATTTTTGATCCTACACAAGTTAAAATGAGGTCCATAGTATTTATAGTTATAAAAGCTCCCATTAAGGGTAGAATTGTAAGTTTAAACTAATTTTTTTTCAAATTTAGAAAGGATACATTCTTTTTGGAATGAACCATAAAGGAAATAGGTCACATAAATTAGAATGGAGGGAGTATCATTTATCATTTCAGTTTGAGTTTCAATAATTATAATTTTAGTTATCAATTACTAATTCTCAGTCATCAGCTTAGTATTATTTTCAGCATTTATAGTTCTTTCTTTCTGTTGCTTTACATACCAGTGCAATTCAAATGTACTAACGTCCCATTTGCCTAGGGCCTGCATCTTAAGATGTAGGTAATGATTTACAGGTTGACGATTCAGAGCGCTTGGATTCTCATACCAGCTACTTGGTGAGCCCCAGTACTTTCGGGGCATTATCATCACTTTACAGTCTTTAGCATTTTCAAACAATTAATATTTTTAGTACTTGATTAGAGGCTTCATAGACTATAGTAATAATTAGAAAGAGTTCACATGTTTTTCATGTTAAGCAATGTTGACTACAGATATGTTTCAGACTTGTATTTATGTTTCCACACTTTGATTTATATCAATCAGACTTTCAATATATTAGCATGTGTTAATTTATCTTTATCATTTAGTATATTATGATATCACATTTTGATTAAGTCAGCCAATTGGTTCATTCGATCACATGTAGTCAGGCATCGAGTGTCGTGCTATGTCCAGGCCCAGGATCATGGCGTGACACTCAGCCCATTTTTATAGAACCATATTGTATGGCCCAGTGGATTTGAAGGAATTAAAAGAGCAGTTGCTAGATTTGCTTGACAATGGATTCATTCAACCTAGTGTCTCGTCATGGGCTGCACCGGTGTTGTTTTTAAAGAAAAAGGATGGGACGATAAGGATGTGCATAGATTATAGGTCGTTGAACAAAGTCATTATCAAGAACAAGTACCCTTTGTTGAGGATTGATGACTTATTTGATCAGCTTCAGGGTGCCACAGTGTTATATAAGATTGACTAGAGATATGGCTACCATCAGTTGAAGATTAGCGCATTAGATATCCCTAAGACAACTTTTCGGACTCAATATGGTCACTACGAGTTCATTGTGATGTCATTTGTCTTGACTAATGCCCCAATGACATTTATTAATTTGATGAATCGGGTATTCAAGCCCTATCTGGATTCTTTTGTGATTGTCTTTATTGATGATATTTTGGTCTAGTCCCGCAGCCTAGAGGAGCATGAGCAACAACTTTGGATCATACTTCAGACTTTGAGGGATCGTCAATTACATCCTAAGTTTTCAAAATGTGAGTTCTGGTTGGACTCGGTTGCCTTTTTGGGCCATGTTGTATCTTTTGAGGGCATTAAAGTGGATCCTAAAAATATTGAGGCACATAACTGGCCTATACCTACTTCAGCTATAGAGTTTTAGAGCTTCTTGGGTTTGGTGAGTTATTACCACCGGTTCGTGGAGGGGTTTTCATCTATCTCATCCCCATTGACCAAGTTGACCTAATAGTATGCTCTTTTTAGATGGTCCAACGAGTGTGAGTTGAGCTTTCAGAAGCTCAAGACTGCATTCACTACAGCCACAATGTTGGTGTTGCCTACTGGTTCAAGATCTTACATCGTGTATTGTGATGTGTCACATATTGAACTTGGCACGGTATTGATGCAAGACAATAGGGTAATTGACTATGTGGCTCGGCAATTGAAGATTCATGAGAAGAATTGTAAGGCCCTGTAAATATTTACCTTAAAATCCGGGATTTCGTGGTGCCGAGATAGACTTATGTGTTAAAGCACCGCGGTAAAGACTTTTTGGGGTTGAATAGTGCGATGGGGAGTTAAAGGAAAATGTTGGCAGAAGATGACATTTCTGCGGCCCACTATGCAGCCACAAAATTACTCTACAGGACGTAGAATGGCCATGGAGTGAAGCAAAATCTTGAGCAAAATTTTGGACGAATTCGCAGGCTATAACGCCGCACAATGATTTTGCGGGCTGCACACCGGTCGCAGATTTAACATGGAAATTTATCGGAGGGAGGTCATGCAGCGCATTATGCGTTCGTAGAATAGGTTTGCGGACCATAAATTGGTCGTAGAGTGAAGCAAAAAAAGCAAGTTCTGGACGGCCATTATGCAGGCTATTTTACGGACAACAGAAGCATTATGTAGTCGCATATGCGACCGCAGACCTGTGTCGGGGCACCTAATTTTTTAATTTTTGAACCCGACCCCATTCTAATATAACACCATTGAGGATCATTTTAGAAAGAAAAAATATACAATTCTAGAGAGCGGGAGTGACAGAGAGTGAGAAAAGGAGTTTCTAAGCTCTATCTATCATTTATTGCTCAAACATTGGAATATTATCAAGTAAAAACTCACCAGGTCTTCATCTTAAAGGTAAGATTCTATACCCTATCCCTTAATTCTGAAATTTAACAAAAAATGGGTAATTAGCAAGCTAATTCTTGGTCATGGGAGTTGTTTATTTTGCATGCATGTGTGAACAAAGGTTGTAGGAAGATTGTGCGCTAAAAATGGTAAAGAATCGATTGTGGGATGATGAAATCCTCCATAGAAAGGGTCTTGAAACCTTAATGAACATCCAGTGATTGGTAAACTTCTCAAATGAGCTAGAATCATGATCATCTTCCTAATTTTACTTTAATTTGTTATATTTCTAAATGGATTGAATTTTCTAAGAATTCTAGAACATTTTAAAGTTTAAGGATGCTCGATTGAGGTATGTTGGCTAAACCCCTCCTTAGAATTGAATCCCATGGTGTTCATGTAATTGGTTTAAGTTCCAAATTGATCATTATAGAATTGGCTATTATGAATATGCTTGTGTTGAAAGAGATACGTTCAATATGTATTCCAAATGCTTTCATCATATATCTTATCATTTGAGGATGTGTTCAAAATATGGAATATGTGTTAAAAATATTAAGACTTCAAGTTAAGTTCGAATAAAGGTTGTTATGCCAAATTCTATGAAAAGTCTATATGTGCCTAAGATTACCAATTGCTGATATGTGTATTTAAATTAAATGGAAAGCCTTATTATTATTGATGATGATGATATTGTTTGAATGTGGATAAGTCACTGCAACAAATTTGGCCTAAGGCTACATTAGTTTTAGACAATGCTCGAAAAGTGTTGCCAAAAATACTTACGGCAACGCTTTTTAAGGGGTGGTCATTGTTAAGAGCTTTTGGCCACGAAATTTAGGCAACGCTTGTAAAGCGTTCTTTTTAGATATAAATACTATACTTTTTAACTGTTGCCATATTATAATATATTTGGCAACACTTACACATATGTAATGGAACGCTTTTGAATGGTTCTCTTTTTATAACTCTAAAGCAACACGTTATAATGGTACTCAAGAGACTTTGCACCATAAATTTTCACTAAAATTTTCATAATTTATCCACTAAAAATTGCCTGCTAAATTTTCAAAACTTTCCCACAAAAAAATTAAAACCTTAAGAAAAGACTCCCCACTCACTCTCACTAATGCCACTACCCCCTTTTCTGTCAGGCACGAGAGCGAATGATTCTGACGATGACTCCAATGTGGACTGCTAAGACGACATGTTGTCATCGGCATTGGCTATTGTTGTGACTATGATATGCTTCAACGTATTCGGTGGGGCTCATGTCAGATTTGTTGAGGCTTTGCCTTGAGCAACAGGACCTCTTTCACCGTAAGAAACATTACTGTCTTCGATTTTGATTATGATACTTCGTATCTCCTTACTCCTTTCCTACTTTCGATCCTTAATCTCACAAAAATCCTATCCCTAAATATTTTCTTGTTTTTATTTTCAATCTTCATTATGTTTTCAAATCTATATTTCAATAACTGTTATATTTATTCATTTAGGGTTCATTTGTAGATCTCTCGAGTGTTGAAGTAGTCTTTATATATTTTGATATTTAGATCTGGAATTTTGGAGTTTTGAGTTGTGGAGGTAGCTTAAAATTATTGCTTAATTCAATTTAAGGGGGTTTTAGGATATTGGTGTAAAATTTGAATGGATTTTCAAATTAAGATTTTTTACAATTTTTTCCTGGCTGTTAGGTACATGTAATTCTTGCGAAGCCTCCAATTCATAGTTGTTCCTTGGAGTTTAGATAATTTCTTATAACAATTTGATATGATTGCTGTTGTGTGTGGGGACTTGGGGATAGGCATGAGTTTTGTGGGTTATTTAGAGAGGAGGATAGGTCAAGGTGAGATTTGTTTCTTTCTTACATAAACCTCTCAACTTATCTTGCAACCCCTGAAACTTGGAAAACATAGCGATTGTGGTTGCGTCCTTAATTGTTGTGCTCGCACGCCTCTTTTTACTTCGGACATAGGCATAAAAACACTTGCAACAACTTAGTTGTAGACAATTCATACTTTTAAGAACTCAAAGGACTGTCAAAGAACTATAAATGCATGGCGTATAGGTATTCATGCTGAATATAAAATATTTTCTTGTGTTTATGCATTTTGTGTTTTGCCATAAATTCTCACTTTGAATATTGTTTTTTGCAATGCAATTGTAAGGTGCTTCTATCTTCACATGGTGATGTTTTTGCTAAGATCTCAGGCTACTGAAGATGACATTACTTATGTTTTAATTTGGTAATAGCATATTCTCTTAATCTTTCCAACCCAATCATTAGAAAAGAGAAAAGGGAGATTTGTGTATTTTGCCAAATTATTTGTATTGCTATCTCAATGACTTCAAATGAAGCCAAGGCAGAAAGGTTCCCTGACTGATAGGACTAAGGTTAGAAAATTTTGTTATATATTTTGCATTGTGTCTAAGAGCAGTTATTGAACTTTATCTAATTGTGTTCAGAAAAATGAAGCATGTGTCCAGAAAGTTGCCAGAATCCAGAAGCATATGTTAAAAGTACATGTACTTTATACCTCTTCTTTCTTTATTTTTTCAGAAGTTTTTTTTTCAATTGCTTTGCTTTCGTTCTATTTCATTTTAAAAAATTTATGCATCTGATGTGTTCGTGTGGTTCATTTTTTTATGACTTCAGAAAACACGACATAGGAAACGTTAATTTGATTTTATGCTCAAATTACATGTAATATTTAAGAGCGTGCAAAGATCTTAATTTATATCGGAAGCATTCTTATTAATCTTCACTTCATAGAGATTCAAATTTTATGGAGCTGTTTTATTTTGCCTTTACAGATTTGATATTATTAGAGCTCTATTAGTAGCTTGGTTTGAATAAAACTAATTAAAATATATAAATCCTACTTGTAACTGTTAGAGAGAAGATTAAGAATTTGTAGCCATTTATTTTCTCTCAATATTTTTATTATTTAAGATGCTGCACTAAATATTTAACGTGAAGAAGCTTCATTGTATTTTCCATATGATTGATAGTGAGCATTCAATTGCAGATGAACTTTTAACCTAGAGTTTTCATCACTATAAGAGTACTCTCAGATGGCAAAAGATAACTCAAACATATGTCAAATTCAGTTTTTTTTTTAATTATAAAATTTCCAATAGAGTCTAGGTTGTCATTGCATAGCATGGAATACACCTGATTGTTATGCCAAACCTTCTGTATCAGATTACTCTGCTGCCCATGAGTTATGTTTTTCTGATAAACAAATTTGGTGGAAACCTTTTGTTACTTACCCATTTTTATAATGCTCTGATAGTAAGAAGAAAAACGCCAAGAAAGAACATCACTTATATGCCATGTGAACTTGAATTTTTCATGTACCTTCTCAAAAATGTTCAAGTTCAATAGAAACTTTTTGAAACTTTAATGTGAATATTTGTTTGTTCTCTAAAATCAATTATTCCAAATTTCAGCTTCCACCTCAAACACCTCAATCCAGTATCATATTGCATATTATCTATTGGGTTCTTTTTAATTTTTAATATTTTTTTTATTGTGTAGGAAATTACGGGTGATGCAATTGGAAATGGCTGCCAAAAGTTAATTGATCTATTGAAGTGAATGATAAAGACTTTAAACAATTGTAATATTTATTATTATGATACTATATGAATACATTATTTTTAGATTACGTTGTTAGTGCACATATTGAAATATCATTTATCAGTATGTGTAGAATACGAAATATGTTTCCTTTTTTTTTTATGTTTATTGCAAGTGTATGCATTAAAAAAAATTATTTTTTGTTATTTATTACTCCTATTTGATTTAGTGCTTGTGATCACTAAAATATAGTTGCTTGAAATAAATGTGATTACAGAAAAAAATGTGTAGCTCATAAATATAATAAAAAAATTGTCACACTTTAGGAGTGCATTCATAGGGGTGACGTGGATGGCCTATTTGGCATGTACAAGAACAATGGTTATGCTTCACAAGTGTGTCTTATAAGATAATAAAGACCACGCTTCAAAAATGTAGTTTCAGGAAATGAAAAACGTTGCCATATGAGGTACTAGAAGCGTGGTTGTTGTACATTATAGGCCACGCTTTTAAAGCGTGGCTTCTAAAGCAACACTTGAAAAGTGTGTCCTTAGAGAAAAGGTTACGCTACTTTATGCCACTGTGATGACCCGGCCCGTTGTCACGTGAGTTATCGTCCCGTTTTTCCCATATTATGTTGTTCTATGCTTCAATATCAGTATTTGAATGAACCAAATAGAATTGAATTGTTTTTAGTTGAAAATGAGGCACTTAGCCTCTTAGAAGGAAGCTTGTTTTGGAAAAGTCAATC
Source organism: Nicotiana glauca (assembly GCA_026770625.1). Lineage (NCBI taxonomy): Eukaryota > Viridiplantae > Streptophyta > Magnoliopsida > Solanales > Solanaceae > Nicotiana > Nicotiana glauca. Next base: position 49,758 of record MU731034.1, read on the forward strand.
GAAAGTTGATTATATAGTTAGAAGGCTCGGATGTGAATTCCGGTGATTTAGTTAGCTTTGGGGGATGATTTGTGACTTAGGAGTGAAATCGAAATTAAATTTGGAGTTCCGGTGTAGAATTAGGTTTGAATTGGCGAAGTTAGAATTTTGGCGAATTCCGGTGGATAGGTGAGATTTTGATCTAAGGGTCGGAATGGAATTCTGAGAGTTGCAGTAGCTCCGTTAGGTGATTTTGGATATGTCTGCAAATTTTCAGGTCATTCGGACATCGTTTGGTCGGGTTTTTGATCGAAAGTGCATTTCGAAAGTTCTTGAAGAACTTAGGCTTTGATTTGGTGAAATTTGACGATTTTTGATGTAAAAGGTAGTGTTTCAAAGGTTCGAGCAAGTTTGTATAAGGTATTAGATCATGTCTGCGCTTTTGGTTGAGGTCCCGGGGGCCTAGGGGTGAGAACGGGTGTTAAAACGAGAAGTTTTTGAATTTGGCTTCAGGTTTGTTTTTGCCGTCAGCTGGTATTTCCGCTTCTGCGGAAATGGACCGCAGAAGCGGATGAAGGAGTGCAGAAGCGAATTTGGCTTGGGAGGTGAAGTTCCGCAGAAGCGAAACTTGGTCCGCATAAGCGGGGACGCGTAAGCGGATTTAAGACCGCAGAAGCGGTTGGAGAAAACCGCATAAGCGGATGTTTGGATCGCATAAGCGGTCCCCGATGGTTTTAAGTTAGACCGCATAAGCGGTCAAATTGCCACATAAGTGGTACCGCAGGTGCGGTCAGTAGACCGCAGAAGCGAAAATCTCTGAAGGGTTTTAATAAAACAGTGTTTGCGAATTTCAGAAGTTAAGGAAAACATTTTTGACTTCGGTAAGAGGCGGTTTTGGGCGATTTGGAGAGGATTCGAAAGGGATTCCATCAGGTATCAATTTATAGACTCGGATTATGTTATTATGGTGTAAAACATAAATTAATCACTGAAAATCCAAGGATTTTAAGGGGTAAAAATGGTGGTTAGGGTTTGAAACCTAAGAAAATGTAAACTCGGAATTTGAGGGGTCAAACGAACTCCGATTTTTGTAAATTTGATATGTGTAGACTCGTGGCGAGACGAGGAATCCTGTGATGTAAATTTTGGAATTTTTTGAGAAGTGGGCTCGGGGCTCGGGTTTTGCCAACTTCGTATTTTTGGGTATTTTTCGAGTTCTTTCAATTGGGTTATGTTCCATTGGCCTATTGTAATATATTCGTTGTAGTTTTGACTAGATTCGACGTGCGAGGAGGCAAATTCGAGAGGAAAAGGCATGGCGGACTAGTTTTGTGGCCGGCTTGAGGTGAGTAATAGATGTAGATGATGATCTGAGGGTTTGAAACCCCGGTGTCTCACATTGTGACGCTGTATTAAGGCGAGACACGTACTCTACGGTGAGTGTGGGGTCGGTTGTGGACGGGACTATGGCTTAGTCCGTCTGAGTAATGTCTATATTGTGTTATTGACTAGAAATTTGGCTGGTAAACATCCTACTTGGATTGTTATGAACATATTTGGGCTGCGTGCCAACTATTTGGATCCCTTAAAGATTATTATCACTGTTGCCATAAAATTGAGCATGTTTCCATGATATCAGTCCTGAGTTAAGTACTGTCTAGAAATTATTAGCAATCTTCTAAGGTTTTAATCACTTAAACTATAATACCTATTAAATGGAACTGAAAATGGTAAACTTGATTGTGCCGGGTGGCTTGCATGCATATATATAACTGGACTGATTGTGGACCAGGCTGCACGCCGCAGCGAATGCTACTATGTCATTGCGCTTGGGCTGTA
>MU731036.1:0-22682 GCA_026770625.1 Nicotiana glauca
AATGCATGCCATGCAACTAAATAATAAAAAAAAACCTACAAATTAGTTAAAATTATTTTTGTCTATTTTTAGGAGCTATTTTCATGTAGGGCAAAAATCACGTGCTTACAATGATTTTGCAAAAGCATTATGTGACATAGGAGCCAGCATAAACCTGATTCCTTTGGCAATATATACAAAACTGGTCATTGACAGAGCTAGACCGTGACGGGGATTCTTGATGATGTGCTAGCACAAGTGGGAAAGTTTGTATTCCCTGCAAACTTTGTTATTCTGGACTACCAGGTAGATGAGGAGATACCCATCTTTATGGGGAGGCCATTCTTAGCCACTGGGAGAGCATTGATTGATTGTGAAACTGGGGAATTAAAAATGAATTTGAACGATGAAGAAGTAATATTCAACGTTCAACAATCTATGAGGAGACCCAGTGAATATGCAAATTGCTCACTAGTGGAAGGTTGTGGATGTGATCTTGTATGAAGACAATGAGACCCTAAACGCCAAAGATCCAATAGGAGCTTGCTTGACAAATTTAGAGAAGATGGATGGTGAAGGGTTGGCAGAGTGGGTCATGGAACTCGAAGGCCAAGGATTATGGAAGAGGGAACCTGAGTTCGAGCCCCTTGATTTAGAAAAGAGAGCTACACCACCTGAAAAACCATCAATAGAGGAACCATTATAGCTGGAGCTGAAACCGCTTCCAGCCCACCTCAGGTATGCTTTCTTGGGTCCCAATTTTAGTTTGCCTGTTATTATATCATCTGGTTTGCTAGCTGTGCATATAGAACAATTACTGCAGGTGTTGCAGGAATATAGAACTGCTATTGGTTGGACCATGACAAATATAAAGGGTATCAGCTCGGACTTCTGCATGCACAAGATTCGTCTGGAAGAAGGGCAAAAACCTTCCAGGAAACATCAATGAAGGCTGAACTCGAATATGAAAGAGGTAGTGAAAAAGGAGGTAATCAAGTGGCTGGATGCGGGCATCATCTTTCCCATCTCTAACAGCAATTAGTAAGCCCACAGTTGTACAAAATGAGAAGAACAAGTTGATTTTGACTCTTACAGTAACAGGGTGGCGGATTTGCTTGGATTACAGGAAATTAAACGCAGCCACCCGAAAGGACCATTTCCCCTTGCCCTTCATTGACCAGATGTTGGACAGGTTAGCTAGGAGATCCCATTTTTGTTTCTTGGACGGATACTCGGGGTACAATCAGATCTCAATAGACCTTGGAGAAAGAGAGAAAACATCTTTCACATGTTCGTATGACATTTTTGCCTTTTGAAGGATGCCCTTTGGACTTTGCAATGCACCGACTACATTCCAGCAGTGTGTGTTAGCCATTTTCACCAACATGGTCGAAAACATTATGGAGGTGTTTATGGATGATTTCTCAATGGTAGGGGATTTATTCAAAGATTGTCTGCACAACCTTAAAAAAGTGCTCAAATGATATGTAGAGACAAATTTGGTGTTGAATTGGGAAAAGTGCCATTTTATGGTACAAGAAGGCATAGTGTTGGGGCATAGAGTGTCCAAAAAGGGGATTGAAGTAGACCATACAAAAGTTTATGTGATTGAGAAGCTCCCAGTACCCGCTTCAATGAAAGCAGTGAGGAGTTTCCTTAGGCATGCCAGATTCTACAGGCGGATCATCAAGGATTTTTTAAAAATTGCTAACCCCTTATGTAAGCTACTTGAAAAAGACCAGCACTTTATGTTTTCTGATAATTGCAAGTTAGAATTTGAGGAGCTAAAGAAGATATTGGTGACTACACCCATCATTGTTGCACCCAATTAGGAGCAACCATTCGAGCTGATGTGCGACACTAGTGATTATGCTATAGGAGTAGTTTTAGGGCAGCACAAGGAGAAAATTATGCCCCCAATTTACTATGCAAGCAGGACGCTTAGTGGTGCACAAATGTACTACACGATCACGAAAAAGGAAATGCTCGCTGTAGTGTTTGCCTTCGACAAATTCAAGTCATACCTTATTAGCTTGAAAGTTATTGTTTATACTGACCATGCAACCATTAGGTACTTGATAGCAAATAAGGAGTCAAAACCCCACTTAATTCGCTGGTTGCTACAAGAATTTGTCCTGGAGATTCGTGATCGAAAGGGGACAGACAACCAAGTAGCAGACCACCTATCAAGGTTGAAAGGGGCAGAAAATAGGACGGAGGTTGAAGATATCATCGAGACATTCCCATATGAGCAATTACTTGCTGTGATAATGGAGGAGGCACCATGGTATGCTGATATTGCTAATTACATAGCATGTGGTATTGTACCTCATGATCTCTCCTCAATTCAAAAGATTTTTTTCTCGTGATTATCGTGCGTATTATTGGGATGAACCCCTATTGTTCAAAATATATGTTGATAACATGATCCGTTGGTGTATCCCCGAGCAATATCAACCCTCTATTTTGTAGGCTTGCCATGATTCGCCATATGGTGGACACTTTGGAGGAATTTGGATAGCAGCGAATGTGCTGAAATCAGGCCTGTATTGGCCTATATTGTTCAAGGATAACCATGCTTGGGTCAAAGGCTGTGATGAATATCAAAGGATAGGCAACATATCCCGTTGTCATGAGATGCCAATGACTACAATCCAAGAGGTGGAAGTCTTTAACATGTGGGGGATAAACTTCATGAGGCCTTTCGTCAGCTCATACAGTAACAAGTATATACTGGTTGTCGTTGACTATGTCTCCAAGTGGGTTGACGCAATGGCTCTCCCAACCAACGATGCGAAAGGGGCGACTAGTTTCCTCAAGAAAAACATCTTCACAAGTTTTGGAACCCCCCGAGCCATAATCAGTGATGGTGGCTCTTATTTTTGCAATAGAGCATTTGCACGCTTGTTGGAGAAGTATGGAGTTCGCCACAAGGTAGCCTCACCATACCGCCCACAAACAAGAGGGCATGTGGAAGTGTCCAATAGGGAAATAAAAAGTGTCCTCTCAAAAACAGTGAATGCAACAAGAGTTGATTGGGCAAGGAAGCTGGTAGATGAATTGTGGGCATATCGCACAGCCTTCGAAACTCCAATTGGTATGTCACCGTACAAGTTGGTATTTGGAAAGGCATGCCACCTTTCGGTTGAGATCAAATATAAAGCACTATGGGCATTGCGGCAGTTGAACTTAGACATAGAGACAACGGGGACCAACAAAGTTAATGGGTTGCATGAGCTTGAGGAATTCCGGTTCCAGGAATTCGAGCTAGACTATATAAAGAAAGGATGAAACTGATGCATGACAAGCACATCTTGGATCAGAACTTCAAACCTGGAGAATTAGTGCTGCTATATAACTCAAGATTGAGGTTGTTCCCCGATAAGTTGAAGTCTCGATAGTCAGGACTGTTCAGAGTGGTGCAAATGCTCCCAAGTGGAGCTGTGAAGATCCAATCTGAAGATGGGCATACAAATTCACAGTGAATGGGCAGAGGTTAAAACATTATCTTGGAATGACTGAAGAAAAAAAGGACAACGTGGTGATAACGCTGGAGAAGACCCAATACATAAATGAGAAGTGAGGATATGAGCATGCATCGTGCCGCGACGTTAAATCAGGCGCTGCGTGGGAGGCAACCCATGTTTTCTTTTACTTCTTTTTTTTGTTTTTTGTTTTTTGTTTTGATGTTGTACTTGATGTGTATGAAACTAACCCTTTTATTAGTGTACAGGGCAAGATTGGTGCACATTGGGAGAATTCGGGGTCAGGAACCAACCCCAAAAAGGTAAAAAAATAAGAAAAACAAAAAAAATTCTCAAAATCCTATGACCGCGACTGCGGTAGGACCGCGGTCCGAGCGCGACAAATTCAATGTATTCTGTTCTGGGCCACCACGACTGCAGCCCAGGCGCGGTAAATCACGAGTATTCTGTTTTGTCGTTCTTCTTTCATCGCGACCATTCTGCCACCTAGGTAAGTTGTAATTAGTTTTTTTTTCTTTTCTTTTTCTCTTCTAAACCCACTAAAATAAAACCTACCCGTACCCCCTACTTCCCCCACTCCCCTTCTTACTCTAAATCCCTAACCCCATGCCCCTCCTTCTTATTCTTCTTCTTCCCATCTCTTACACACCCATTTCTCTTCCCCCCCCTCCACACACACACACTTCCTACTCCCTCTTCCCCAACCTCCATTGCACTCCAATTCTACAAGAACTATGTATGTCATGATTTCCTTCTCTCTTCTTCTCCCCTTCTATTTTGCAATTTTAATATTTGAGTTGTTGTATTATCTATATTTAAATTTTTGGTTTTATTTTCTTCTTTTTAGTGGGTAATGTGTAGAATATTGTAGAGAAGGGCATGGTGTTGTTGTGTGAAGTGGATTATGGTGGGGTGGAGTTGTGAAGGGATTGTGGTTGATTTGAGGGAAGAGTTTATACTTCCATGGGATAGGTGTGTTAAATCATAGTTTCATGCACACCAGGTGCTTGTGAAATTGCCTCAATTGAGCTGTAATGGCTAATATGACCATGGTGGTGGTGAAGTCTGAGTAACCACCCAGGGTTCACAAAACTCGCACCCTCACTAATAGTAGCCTTTGTTTTGTCACAATGCATAAGTCAAGGAAAAGATGTGCCACAGGTTCCTCCACTAGTGGACCAAGAGGTTCATCAGAGCTCGAGCTCAGGCTAGTTTGGGCCAGTTTGACCGCACTCGATTTGTCTCCAAAGCGGCTCAAGATAGGTTTAATGCAAAGTCATCCAAGAAATTGTTGACTGAAGTATACATTGATAGGCATGCCTTGAGAGTTGAATGCCCAAGTATCTATGAAGAATTGAGGTGGCGTCAGCTGGACATCTTCTTTAATTAACCGAAAGAGGGAAATGTACTGATGGTCAGTGAATTTTATGCGAATTGCCCAGAACATCTTGATAGGATTGTCATGGTATGAAACACCCCAGTGAATGCGTCTCTTAAGGCTATCCGCCGAGTGTACAAGTTGTCGGCATTCAATGGAGATATGAATTATTACCAAGATTATGAATGCCCACCTGTCTGGTGGCAACCAATTGTTGAAACAATCTGTGTGGCTGGCTGGGATCCAATATGGATAAAGCAGAGAATTACCCTGAACTCCCAATCTCTCACTTGGGAAGTGAAATGTTGGCTAACAATCATCAACAACCGTTTGCTACCATCCAACAACACTACAGATGTTAATGAGCCAAGAGCAGCGGTGACTTATTATTTTATGACCCAACACAATTTTGATGTGGCTTGACTCATTCAGGATGAAATGTTCATTCGCTCCCCAGAAATACTCAAAGGGTTCTACTTCCCTTCCCTGGTCACCAAGTTGTGTCGTGCTTCACGGGTTCCTGGAAATCCCATAGTAGATGGGAAAGTGCCATTAAAAGCCCCATTCAAGGCTAGCAAAATCACAGTTGGGAAAGATCAGGCTGTGGTAGATGATAATGATACCGACGATGATAATGAGGGAGCTATGCATGCTGCCGCCCCACCGGGGCAGATTGCTGGTGAGGCGAGGCCATCACAGGCCCACCGGAGTACCCCAATTACAGCCTTGAGCAAGATATGGCTGGCCTACACACTTCGGTCACTGACGTGAGTGCTAGAGTTGGAAATTTGGCTACTCAAAATGCTTGGTTAGAGAAAAAGATCATGGGCTGGCTCCAGGCACTAGGAAGAGCGTGTCACCTCGACCCTGGCACCGTCTCCGATCAGGACTGAACACCAGGGAAGTCCCCTTATCTTACTCTGCTTTAATTTCTTTGACATGGGGACATGCCAAATCTTTAAATGTGGGGTGGGGGATGATTTTTGTTGTTGTACACTTGTATAAATATGTTTGGTGTTTTTGATTGCTGTTAATTAACTTCGAATTGTCCCGAAGACGGACACCTCTTGATGGGTCTCTTGAGGGACTTAGGTCGAACAAAAAAAAGCTTTTCGTCTGTTAGGTAGTGTATCAACTCCCCCTTGGTTTTTCTTTAAAACCACGATTCTTTTCCAAGAGTTTCCATTTGAACCAGGTGTAGTTAGTTTTTTCTTTTTGTTACTGTAGGAATTTTTGGGCGAGGAAAGACTAGAAACAGGATCCCTTGGCTCCATGGTACCTTGAATATAGATTTCTTTAGCATGACACTTAGGCTCATTAGTTGACTCTAGCAAGAAAACCTTAAATTGTGTGTTATTGAGTTGGCTTAAGCACTTTTAGCAGAGTGTCAGATGGTCCTAAATGAATTGAGTCATGTGCCATGTGTGAGTGAGACTTTGTGTTTTCTATGCTAACACTCAATGCCTACAACTTTCCCTTTGTGTATGAAGCAAAATAGTAGTCTTAATTGGTGTGGAAAGTGATATAGGCATTTCCTTGTTGAACCTATCCATACATTTTTTCACCCACCTGAGTGTATATGGTAGTGAACCCCTTTGACCCTGTAATCCTGTTTTCCTTGACAACCATATTACAAGCCTTACCCAAGTTTTGAAGTACCTATCCTGTTGAACTCTATCACCTCTTAGAAGCACTTGATTGTAATGAATATGGAAAATCTAAAGTGTGGGGTGGCTGGTTGGGCTTTCGAGTGGAACCAACAAGGCATAAAAATAAAAGGGGTGCACTGTGTGATAAACAATACTAGAAACCACTAGAATATGAAAAAAAAAAAAGAGGAGAAGAGACTGAGCTGAATAATTTTTACAAGAATAAGTCTCAAAATGGTGGTGGTCTTTGAAAGAGAAAGTGTGCTTAAAGAAGTAAGGGGTTTAACTCAATGATGTAAAGGTTTGATAAAGGTATAAGCTTGAAAGTGGAAAGTGTATTGAGTGCTTAAGGAGATGTAGTCACTATACCCACATGTATCCTACCTGTCCCACAACTAACATTACAACCAAATAAAGTCCTACTTAATTCTAGATCAAATGGGCTCGATTAGTCGAGTATTACACTGCGTGCAAGCCTATGGTAAGTTGTTTGTGGCATAAGAATTTATTTCTAAGGGTAAGTGAAATCTTACATGTTTGAATTCCTCAGTGTGTGAATTGTAATGAACATGATACAAGTCTATTTTGTGGTGAGTAGGCACGTGATTCATGAAGAGAAGGTAAGTCTGGACATCTGACTGAGAGTATGAAAGCCAGTTAGGAACATTACGTGGTTAGAGAGAGAGAGTTCAGTCTTAAGGTTAGGATGTTATACTAAGGTAATCTACCTATGTGAATTATTCTTGGTATAAGGAATAGGGAAGTGACCCAGTGATGATTAGGCCATAGAGTGTGGTTTTGTTGCTAGAGGACCAGAACTAGTTTAAGTATGGAGTGTTGATAGTAGCCTATACTATGCAATGTAGATGCTATTTGTGCTCTAAATTAACCATACTTTACTGATGTTTTCGGTGCTAAATGATAATAAAATACTCTAATTGAGGTTTTTATGCTTTGCAGGAGCTAATCCGAGTTAGAAGGAGGATATAGAGTGTTTTGGGGTCAATTATGTAGATATGAGGCCAATCGAGAAGAGCCCAGATGAAACAAGCAAGAAATGGCAAAGAAAAATTGGGTAACAGTCCACCGCGATCGCGGTAGGGCTCGACTGGAACGCGGTGAAAGAAAAGCAAAATATGTTTAAAATGACCGCGGTTGTGCCACGGTTGGTTCGCGACCACGATCGATCTGGAGAAGCCCAAGAAAGTTTAAGGGCTAAAGTGTAAAGCGTGGGAAACTTATCCTAACCCTACATAAACTCAATAAACTCGCCCAAGTCAAGGTTAAGCTTGTTTTTAGACTCAATTGTGTCACACCTCCTTTTTACCCACACCTGGTGGGAGTATATAAGGAGTTTTTCCAATTTAAGTGACAATCGAAACGGGATTATTTATTTGAAATTCAGAGTCGCCTCATGGGATATTTATGATGTCTCAAGTCGCCAGTTCAAATCCCGAATCGAGAAAAAGATTGACTCTGTTTTACAGTCCGCAAACACAGAAATTCAGATAAGAAATTTTGTTAACCCGGGAGAAGGTGTTAGGGATTCCTGGATTCCATGGTTCTAGCACGGTCGCTCAACTGTTATATTTGGCTTATTTACTTGATTTTAATACACGTTTATCCTATGGTTCAATTTTAACATTATATCTGCTTTTATTTAAATATTTTTTAGGAAAAGATTCAACGTTATCTAAAACACGTCTTGAACCACGTCACATAAATGCACCCACAGTCCACGACACATTTTATCTAACGTTGTTGAGATTTGGATTTGTGTCACATAAATGCACACCTGAGTTTAAGTAAATTAATTTAAATTACGCGCCTAAAATGACTACAGTTGTTAATTCGCTCAAATATTCTAGATGCATTGTGGGGCATACAAGTTACGATTATCACTTTGTAGATGAAGTATATAATTTGATCACTATAAATTATTTGGGCTCATGGCCGAATTTATCTTACTATTATTAAACTCAAACAATGCCATGCCCCATTATTTTTTGTAACAAGCTCCAACTTCTCTGTCTCAACATAATTTCAATACATTAAACCCATCTCTTATACTGTTAACAAACTTTAGAATAGTTTAGCAAATAATTTGTGCTTCCTACTCAATAACCCGGTAAAGCTGATGAAACAAAAGAAAAGCAAAAAGATGAAAATTAAATATAATAAATCCTCTAGTGAATCTTATAAAACTAACTATACTTTAACCATAAATAGCCAGAACTAAAACTGCGCTTGCAACGATCCCTTTATTTATACACAAAAATTGAGATTAACATTAAAAGTCATAAGAAAAACTAACAATTGGTTTCAGTATATTCAGCTAGAAAATTGCTTTTATATATATATATATATATATATATATATATATATATATATATATATATATATATATATATATATATATATATATATATATATATATATATATATATATATATATATATATATATATATATATATATATATATATATATATATATATATATATATATATATATATATATATATATATATATATATATATATATATATATATATATATATATATATATATATATATATATATATATATATATATATATATATATATATATATATATATATATATATATATATATATATATATATATATATATATATATATATATATATATATATATATATATATATATATATATATATATATATATATATATATATATATATATATATATATATATATATATATATATATATATATATATATATATATAACAGAACCCATTTTTCACGCCACAATAATTAGTCAACAACAAACAAGAACTATTTTTTTTTAAAGAAAACTTCAAATAAGCAGAATTTTCATTCAAATCTCAAACATCTATGCATCAGATGACTTTAATTCATCAAAACAATTGTAAAAGTACTCATAATTAAAGGAGAGGTGAGTAAGAAATGAACCTCAAATGGTACTGCTAACCACGAAATTTAACTCAAATGGAAAAGCCTAGACCAGATCCTCGTACGACGCCTCGACTCTCGCCTGAAAAGTCGAACTTTGAAGAAAATTCAATTAACAGAAAACTCCAACACTCGGACAAAAAGAGTGACAGTTACAAAAGAGATTCAAAACAACAATCGAATTGGGAGAAATTGGTTGCTGCTTCTCAAAGTTTTTGTTCTTCAAGGAAAGCTTCTATTCTTTGTCGTGTGTGTTGCGCCTCTCTTAACTTAGAGAATTGACAGAGGTGGCTGAAGATTTTGTTGTTATTTTTTGGAGATCTCGTGAAGAGACCAAAGAGATGATTCTCTTCCAGGGAACAACTCATTCTTAGTCTCTCATTTTTTTGTGTTTTCGCTGATTTTTTTTCACATTGCTGCTTATTGCTTCTCTTTTTCCGGGCGTTATTTTTTTGTGTCCTTCAACATTAGGCATTACCCCTATTATATAGATCTAGGTCTAAATGTGTATTTTTGTGTTAATTGCTCTTACGTCCTTAGGGTCTTTTTATTTATTTTTTATTCCAAAGAAGAATCTAGAAGGGCCCCTAGGATTAGCTTAATGGGTATTGGATATTGGACATACAGAATGGGCTAGAAACTTGGGCCTTTATGACTAGCTATGCTTAAAATTAGCTTAATTAACTAAAAAATATTAATTAGCCCTACTTAAGTAAAAATAATTATTAAAATAAGACTGACCGTTAAAACAAAACTATTTTTTAATATTTTTTTCAAGGTTAAAAATGACTATAAAACATTAATGAACCCATTTTTTTGTAATTTTCTTTTTCTTGTAATAAAATAAAATTAAAAGAGTAAAAATAAGTTAAAATAGCTATATTAGACCTAAATTAAATATTTACGTGCTAAAATATAAAAAAATCTTGGGGAGGGTAAAAAATCACATGTCTATAGCTGCCCCTCTTTGACTGGAAACGCGAAGAGTTTTCAGACAAAGAACGACTAGATAGGTTTTTGACCCGACCCTTATTTGGGAGAGACTAAAACTGAGAAGTGAGGAATGTGATCGAGCCCTGGTATCTGAGCTGCCTACATATTCTTGGCTATAAAGGGATCAGGCCACGTGTAGTTCAGAAGTGGATGAGGTGATGGAGTACCGAGGTTGAGAGATGAGTGAGGTGTTGTTGAGGTTCTGGTCCGTGGTCCCGTTATTACATCAGAATCAAAAATGAAAAAGACTAACTAAGCCTATCGGCTACGAGTTACAAGATTCCTATCTATGAGTCTTCTGAAGCTTGATCTTGAGTTTTGGTTGGTTCTTCATACGAACTCTAATCTGAATCTTGATGCTTATTAGCTGCAGGTGTTGGTTCAATCTTCTTTAGCTTTTCAAACCAAGACGAGACATGCAGAGCTTGTGACCTCAGCCCTGTCTTGAGCAGCTCACATCTTTCATTAACTTCTGCATTTGGATTCATCTCTTGTCTTTCTTTTTGTTTCTTTTTTTTCTTTTATTCTGGATTGTGACTAGCTTTTCTTGATCATCTCGGACTGCTGACTCGCATTGTTGATGCGAGCTTCTTTTGTTGCTGACCTGAATTTCACTCTGAATTGAATTCCCTTCTTTTTTTCTTTCCAGGTGGGTGCCTGATTGCTGAACTTAGACCGTCTTCTCTTGTTACTTGACACTGTTTTCCCTTGCACCTTGAACCCTTTTCCGTTGAAATTTGAACTATCTTCCTTCGTAACTGCTTTCCCTTGAAACTTGAGTTGTCTTCTCTTGTTCTCCAGGTGGGTGCCTGATTACTGAACTTTCTGTGTTCCCTTGTTTTCCATGTGGGTGCTTGCAATCAAAACAAACGAAATTTTCTGCCCTAGTTTGCACTAGGAAGATTTGTGAGTTGTTAACAGAACTATAAATCATCTAAGCCACTGATAAATGATGCAATGATGAGAGTAAAATTAATGACTCGACTAGGATGAACATCTCCTAAACTTGATTGAACTTGCGAAAAACTATAAGCTAAGCTTGACTAAAGTAAAAACTGACCCTATTCTCCAGATGGGGCCCCTGATTTCAAGAAAACTAAAAATTGACCCTCTTTTTTTCAAATCCAGACTTCCTTTTTTTCTTCAAATTCATACTTGCTTTTTTAAAAAAAATTATTATACTAGGAGAAAATTCATCGGACTAGGTTTTCTATCTTAGGAGAAAGATTCATCAGACTAAAATTTTAATCCTAGGAGAAAGTTCATCAAACTAGGTATTCTATCTTAGGAGAAAAATAATTCATCAGACAAAGATTTTGATCCTAGGAGAAAGTTCATCAGACTAAGATTTTAATCCTAGGAGAAAGTTCATCAGACTAGGTCCCTTTTTTTTGTTATCTTAGGAGAAAGATTCATCAGACTAAGATTTCTATCCTAGGAGAAAATTCATCAGACTAGGTTTCCTATCTTAGGAGAAAGATTCATCAGACTAAGATTTTGATCCTAGGAGAAAATTCATCAAACTAGGTCCTCTTTTGTTATCTTAGGAGAAAAATTTATTAAATTAGGTTTTCTATCTTAGGAGAAAGATTTATCAGACTAAGACAGTTATCCTAGGAGAAATTTCATCAGACTAAGTCCCATTTTTTTATTTTTTTTTATTTTTGGTATCTTAGGAGAAAGATTCATCCGACTAAGACCTTTATCCTAGGAGAAAGTTCATCAGACTTGGTCTTCTATCTTAGGAGAAAGATTCATCAGACTAAGATTTTGATCCTAGGGGAAAGTTCATCAGACTGGATCTTCTATCTTAGGAGAAAGATTCATCAGACTAAGATCTCGATCGTAGGAGAAAATTCATAAAACTAGGTCTCTTTTTTTGTATCTTAGGAGAAAGATTCATCAGACTAAGATTTCCATCCTAGGAGAAAGTTTATCAGACTAAGATTTTGATCTTAGAAAAAAATTCATTAGACTAGGTCCCTTTTTGTTATCTTAGGAGAAAGATTCATCAGACTAAGATTTCTATCCTAGGAGAAAGTTCATCAGACTAGGTCTTCTATCTTAGGAGAAAGATTCATCAGAATAAGATTTTGATTGGGGGAAAATCCATCAGATTAGAAATTTTTTTCCTAGGAGAAAAAAAAATGTAAAGATCAATGGAAAGATTTAATGCACAATAGTAAGACAAATAAAGGCAAAAATTTGAGAAACTTTCCTTTGTCGGCTCTTCTCTTTTTTTTCTTTTTCTTCTCATTTTTTTTTCCTTTTTTTTCTTTTTTTTTTGTGAACCACTTTCCTTGCACTGCTTTGTTCCTGTTTCAAACAAAAAAAATTTGTCAACTTTGAAAGTGGTAGTCAGTTTGTGGCCTTGAGTCTTGATCAACTTGGCTTTGTGATCCATCATCCCGAGTCTGTCTCAAGAGACTTTTGTTCTACATCAACCCTAATTGTTTCACACCCAGTACCATATGTATTTGCGGCTCAATCAGCCTTATCCCGACTGGAGATCTTTGCTCAGGTGACCTTTTTTGATATCTTCAATGACTTCCTGCTTTTGAGCAATTTGTCTGTCAGAAGGAATCACAATCTATCTTTGCTTGTACCAAGTAGGATCACAAGAGTCTTTTTGGGGAGCCTTTGCATGAATCCTCAAGGTATGCTGACAGTAACAACCGAGTGCGCTGGCCAAATTTACTTTGTGCAACTGAAAAGCTGGTAGCAGATTTTGAAATCTTTTCTTGCTTGTTATGACAAGGACTGACTCAGAGTGAAAGACATAATGATGCAAAGAAATAATATTAACAAGAAATGCCCCTGTCATGAAGGACAAGGGAAGAGTTTTTTTTCAATAACTAACCTTAATGATCATGACATGCATTTTGGACTTAACGGTCGATCTATCAAACTGACCTAATCTTCCTTTTTATCATTATTATGACCTTTGGAGTCAGGCTTGTCGCCAATCATTTGCATCAGCTTCACGAATCATTTTCGACAAGTGGTGCCGGAGGGGTTTTCACCAACAAGTCTCTCTCATTTATTTATCTCTACTTACCGTCGTCTTACAGTGCCCGTGAGGGTTTTCAATAATTAGACTCTCTCATTTTTATTTTGCTTTCTTGTGTGAGCAACTTGATAGTGTTTGTCGCGTGATAACAGTTGCTCAATGCATGCTTCTCTTGGAATTCTTGAAGGCATATCGGGAGGTCTTATTGGGAAGGTTTTTGGATAGGGTTGGAAAGAAGGGTCAACATGAAGACTCAAAGTAGACTCAAAATAATGGGGTTGTAGACTTACTACTCTTGGAATCGACTCTTTCTAAAGTGAAATAAAATCTCTGCCCCAGTTTCAACTATTGAGGATTTTGTTTTTGGGATTTTTCTTTTTTTTTTTGAATTCTTATTTGGTTGGACCGAACTGTGAGGCTGCCTACGTATCCTTTAAAGGAATCAGGTCTAACGTCGTTCAAACATCCGACCTAACTATAATTTTCTTTCTGTTCCTCTGTCTTTCTTTTCTTTTTTCTTTTTCTTTTTCTTTTTCTTTATTTTTTTTGTTTGCCCCAGCTTCTGTCTTCTGAGGACATGGACCTTCGACAGTTCTTTTATTTTATTTTTTTCCTCATTTTTTTCACTTGAACTTTCTAAGAATTGCCCCAGTTTATACTCTTGGGACATGAACTTTTTTTTTTCATTTTCACTTTTTTTCCTCTTTTTTTTGACTCTAAACTTGATTCCAAAAGAGGGCGGTCAAAGAAAATAACACAGGCTCAAAAGGGGTAACGGAGGCTATGAAGTATTTGGATAACAGAAAAAGGGCCTCCCAGATTCGAGAATTCCAATTATAGTATCATGTCGCGATCACATCATTGATGAATATGCATGTCTTCTTGGGTCTTTTCAGTGTAAAGCTGTATGAGCAATACTTTTCTCGTAGTGAATGACCCTTGTCAATTTGACTGACTTTTCTTGGATTTTATATTGATGTAGAAGATGCATTTTGCCACTAACTGATCCATTACAAGTTGTCTGGAATACACCTTCTATTAAAAAAATACTTTCTAACTCTTAGTGCTAAACAAACTTCAACCCGTCCGATTATCCTTAAGCCCGATCTTCTCAAATGATTTAAAAAGTAGACATCCCTAACTTCCATGAGCATGACTGCTTTGGTTCCATGTAAACTTGGCTCATTCTCATTTTTCAATGTTTCATGTCTTTATTCATCTTCAAAAGTGTCTCTTTCTGACTTGTCCAATTCAAAACTAAATCAGTTTTCTAAGATGTGGCCAAAAATTCCGCATGCATGTCATGTCACTAAAACTAGCGTGAAAAGAACTATGCACAAGATGACTGACTGCTTTTTATTGAATAAAGGATAGCAAGGTCCGAAAACACAAAAGAAGAAGAAAAGCATGACAAAATAAGCGACCATGGCTAAAAGAGGAGTGACTTTCCAGTTACAAAGCAACATCTTAGCCACACATTCGCACATCAGCATTACTACGGTATTTAACCATTTTGATTGCTTTGGATTCAACACTCAAATTTTGACGATCATCCCGAACAGTCTATGTCCTATTGCTCAAATTTGGTAAAGTTAACCCCACATTTGCCTCAATTTTTAATTTTTAACTACCAACTTGTCTGCTTGCCTTTTCGTGACCTGGGATCAACAACAATGATGCTTGTTCTATTAATTGGGAAGATACTTTTATTTCCGAGAGATCTTGGATTGTTCTTGTGACTTGCCATTGCAAACCGACAAACCGACCACCTTTGACTAGCTTTTATTTCAAAACAACAAGTATGTTAGAATAAACACTCTTTTTTTTTCCTTTTTTTTTCTCTTTTCTCTTTTTTTTGTTTCTTTCCTTTCTTTTTTTTTTCTTCTTTTTCCTTTTTTTTAAAAACCATTCAATTGAACCTGATGTGGGTTGCCTACGTTTCATGTTGGAACATGAATCAGATCTTGCGTAGTTCGAGAAAATTAGGAATAAAGTAAATAAACTAACTCTTTTTTTTTGGATTTTGAACTTTTTTCGAAAGAAAAACTTAAAAAGAAGAAACCTACTAATATTTTTGGATTTCGATTTTTTTTTTAAAATTTTTGAAAAGAAAGACTTCTAAAGAAGAAAGAAATATTTTTGCATTTATGAATTTTTATTCTAAATTGATGAAAGAAGTGCTTCTAAAGAAAAAAGAAAATATTTTTGAATCTTGAATTTTCTTTTCAATTTTCGAAAGAAGAATAAAATATTTTTGTATTTTTTGATTCTGAGAAGAAATAAAAAGAAAATATTTTTATATTTTTAAAAATTGGGATCTCAAAGAAAAACTTTTCTAAAGAAGGAAGTAAAAGAAAATATTTTTGGATTTTTGAAAATTAGGGTCTTAAAAGAAAGACTTTTTTGAAGGAGGAAGCAAAGGAAGATATTTTTGAATTTTTTCTTTTTAAAAATGGGGTCCGGAACCGATAAGGTTTGTCTACGTATCTCACATCCGGTGAGAATCAGACCCGCATAGTTCTGCCCAATTTTGACGGAACCGGAAAACATGGCACTTGACAATTTTGGCTCATTTTGAAATAACTTTTTTTCCCCAGAATTTTGGCAGATTTTCAGAATTTTCTAAATACCTACCTCTCACTTTTTGTTCTTTTTTCTTCTTTGTCCTCTTTTTTTTTCTTTTTTTTTTCTTTTTCTTTTTCTTTCCCTACTCTAGAAGCCAGTCAACATGCAAGCTGAAACAGACAGATACGCAAGTAGCACGTAAGATGCATCAAGATGGTCTTTTAATTTTTGGGTACACCTGTCCTAGACGGACCCAACCCCTGTGTTGAGTCCCCAAAGTCAAATGCACATGATGCAAACAGGTGTTCCTACTAGGGATCCGGCATGAGGCTGAGTTATTCTAGGTTTAAAACCCGGGTGTATTGTTCTAGACTTGTGCACCCGAGCGGATAACTCGAGCCGAGGAGGGGGCTACGTACCGGGAACCAAAAAGCCATCCGGCTTTGTAACTTGTCCGAGCCTCTTTCTTATTTCAAGGTATGAAACTAACAGAAGAGGAGTCACACCAGCGTGCACATCCCCAAAGATGAGAAGAGAAGGTTTTCGTAGCAGTTTATATACAGTTCAGGTAATATCAAAGCGGTAAAAAGCAATGTTTAGCACATTAGGCCCAAACATGTAAATGAAATCAGAAAATAAATAAAGCCAAATATAACAATTACTCCAAGCTCGAATTCTGAAACTTGAACCAGAAGTTCTGGGTTCTTCTCTCTAGCAGAGTCGCTAGAGCTGTCACACCTCCTTTTTACCTACACCCCGAAGGAGCATATAAGGAGTTTTTCCAATTTAAATGACAATCGAAACGGGATTATTTATTTGAAATTCAGAGTCTCCACTTGGGATATTTATGGTATCCCAAGTCATCAGTTCAAATCCCAAATCGAGGAAAATATTGACTCTATTTTACAGTCCGCGAACATAAAAATCCGGATAAGAAATTTTGTTAATCCGGGAGAATGTGTTAGACATTTCTAGATTCCGTGGTTCTAGCACGGTCGCTCAACTATTATATTTGGTCTATTTACTTGATTTTAATACATATTTAGCCTATGGTTCAATTTTAAATTTATAATCGCTTTTATTTAAATATTTTTTAGGAAAAAATTCAACGTCATCTAAAATACGTCTTGAACCCCGTCACATAAATGCACCCCCGGTCGACGAAACTTTTTATCTAACGTTATTGAGATTTGGATTAAGGTCACATAAATGCACACCTGAGTTTAAGAAAATTAATTTAAATTACGCGCCTAAAGCGACTACGGTTGTTAATTCGCTCAAATATTCTAGATGCATTGTGGGCATACAAGTTACGGATATCACTTTGTAGATAAAGTATATAATTTGATCACTATAAATTATTTGGGATCATGGCCGAACTTATCTTACTATTATTAAACTCAAACACTGCCATGTCCCATTATTTTTTGTAACAAGCTCCAACTCCTCCGTCACAACATAATTTCAATACATTAAACCCATCTCTTATACTGTTAACAAACTTTATTTTTGGAGTAGTTTAGCAAATAATTTTTGCTTCCTACTCAATAACACGGTAAAGCCGATGAAACAAAAGAAAAGGAAAAATATAGAAATTAAATTTAATAAATCCTCTAGTAAAGCTTATAAAACTAACGATACTGCCCATAAATGACTAGAACTAAAAGTGAGATTGCAACGATCCCTTTATTTATACATAAAAATTGAGATTAACATTAAAATTCATAAGCAAAACTAGCAATTGGTTTCAGTATATTCAGCTAGAAAAATTATAAATATATATAAAAACTAACGGAACCTATTTTCCAAGCCGCAACAATTAGTAAACAACAAACAAGAACTATTTTTTTTTAAAGAAAACTTCAAATAAGCAGAATTTTCATTCAAATCTCAAACATCTATGCATCAGATGGCTTTAATTCATCAAAACAATTGTAAAAGTACTCATAATTAAAGGAGAGGTGAGTAAGAAATGAACCTCAAATGGTACTACTAACCATGAAATTTAACTCAAATGGAACAGCCTAGACCAGATCCTCATACGACGCCTCGACTCCCGCCGGAAAAGTCGAACTTTGAAGAAAATTCAATTAACAGAAACTCCAACACTCGAACAAAAAGAGTGAGTTATAAAAGGGATTTAAAACAGCAATCAAATTGGAGAAATTGGGCGCTGCTTCTCAAAGTTTTTGTTCTTCAAGGAAAGCTTCTATTCTTTGTCGTATGTTTTGCGCCTCTCTTAGTTTAGAGAATTGACAGAGGTGGCTGAAGATTTTTTGTTCTTTTTTGGATATCTCGTGAAGAGACCAAAGAGAGGATTCTCTTCCAGGGAACGACACATTCTTAGTCTCTCATTTTTTTTTGTGTTTTCGTTGATTTTTTTCACATTGCGGCTGATTGCTTTTCTTTTTCCAGGCATTATTTGTTTTTGTCCTTCAGCATTAGGCATTACCCCTATTATATAGATCAAGGTCTAGATGTGTATTTTTGTGCTAATTGCTCTTAGTTCCTTAGGATCTTTTTTATTTATTTTTTGTTCCAAAGAAGAGTCTAGAAGGGTCCCTTAGACGGATTGAGTTTTTTTACATGCTTGATCCTTTTTAACTATTATTTATAAAAATAACACCATTTATTGTTTATTCCATAAAGAGAACTTTTCTTTTCATTAACGGCACATTATAATAATTATGCTCAAAATCTAATAAATTAACTCACTCACTAATTACGGAAGTACTTTTTTTCTCCATCTTGATTCTTTACAACATTCATCTTTTTCACTCCATATTTTGAAAAGCTACTTCATATCTCAATGCCACCCAAATCAAGATGTATTAATTTATACATCTTTTATACTATGTGTCACACCTTCTTTTTTGCACACCCGCCCCGAAAGGTGAATGTATAAGGGAGTTTTTCCATTTAAAGTGACATTATTCGAAATGAGATTATTTATTCGTTTCAGAGTCGCCACTTGGGATAGGATTGGCTTTTGGTGTCCCAAGTCACCGGTTTAACTTAAATCCCAAATCGAGGAAAATTGTCGACTTCCCAATTGGAGTCTGCGAACCAGAAATTCTGAATAAGGAATTCTGTTGACCCTAGGGAAGGTGTTAGGCACCCCCGAATCCCGTGGTTCTAGCACGGTCACTTAAATTATTATAAATGGCTAAAATCTAATGTTTTACATGCTCCAACCTATAGTGCAATTTTAAAGATTATTTACCGCTTTTTAATTATTTTTACGAAAGTGAACGTCATTTAAAAATGTGTTTTCGGATCTCGTCACATGAAATGCACCCGGATCCTCGACACATTTTTATTCAATGTTTTCGGATTTGGATTTGGGTCGAATGAAATGCACACCCGAATTTAGGAATGTAAATTTATTAAAATTGCGTCTAAAAGACTAACGTATTTTTATTTTTTGGGAAGGCCGTGAAATTTGCTAAACGGCCCGTCCCGAATTTCTAAGTATCTTTAATTAAATAATTAATGAGGGCCCCACAATTTGTATTTAGTTTGGCGAGGCTCATCTCATTTTATTATTAAAAGGCCAATCCTAAAGCAAACTAAAATTTTCTATTTTTTATTTGTCTCTAAAAGGCCAATTAATTCATAAATATAAATTCAAGCCTCGAATTCAACTCCGAATTCAAACAAAAGGAAGGACCCTTCTAGGTTGAACTCGCTACCTAATTCGAAACCCAAATTTATATGTGTAAATTAATATGACGACCCAGCCCGTCGTCACGTGAGTTACCGCCCCGTTTCCCCCTTATTGTGTTGATCCATATTTCAATATCAGTATTAGAGTCTATCGGGTGTATTTGAATTAGTTTTGGTCAAAAATAAGGCACATAGCCTCTTAGAAGGAAACTTATTTTGGAAAAGTCAATCGGAAGTTGACTTGTGAGTTAGAGGGCTCGGAAGTGATTTCTGGTGGTTCGGTTAGCTTCGGGGGATGATTTGTGACTTAGGAGTGCGATCGGAATTGAATTTGGAGGTTCGGTGTAGAAATAGGCTTGAATTGGCGAAGTTGGAATTTTGGCGAAATCCGGTTGGTAGGTGAGATTTTGATCCGGGAGTCGGAATAAAATTTCGAGAGCTGAAGTAGCTCCGTTAGGTGATTTTGGATATGTCTGCAAATTTTCAGGTCATTCGGACGTCGTTTGATCGAGTTTTTGATCGAATGTTAGTTTCGGAAGTTATAGTTGAAACTTAGGCTTGAATCCGTCGTGATTTGATGATTTTTGTGTTAAAGGTCATGTTTTTATGATTGGAACAAGTTCGTATCATGTTTTGGAATAGGTTGGTGGTTTTGGTTGGGGTCCCGGGGGCCTCGGGGTGATTTCGAGGGGTTCAAACGGATCATTTTTGGTTGGCTAGGAGATCAGATTTGCTGTCATAAGTGTTGCAGGTTTTAAGGCATCGCGTTCGCGTAGTGGTGGACGCGAACGCGTAGAGGAAATTGAAAGTCTGGGAGTTTGGCCTTCGCGTTCGTGAAGGTGTTGATGCGAACGCGTAGTGGAGGAAGCTGGATGATCGCGTTCGCGATAGGTGTTGCGCGTTCGCGAAGAAGGAATTTGGGGTCAGTGATTTTTGTTGTACGCGTTCGCGTGAGGTGAGGTCGCATTCGCGTAGATTCTGGTCTTTGGGCATCGCGATCGCGAGTGGCAGGTCGCGTTCGCGTAAGAGAAATTTGAAAATTTAAAATATTGCTCATCGCGTTCGCGTGGGTAGTGTCGCGAACGCGATGGAGGAAAACCTAGGCGGACAAAAGGGTTTTATAACATAACCTCCGCGAGCAAAAATCATTTTCCACCATTGTTGAACACATTTTGGATCTATTGGACGAGGGAGTAAGAGGATTTCAACTAGGTTTCGATTGGAGGTAAGTTTTATGAGCTAATTACGTGATTTTATTGAAGAATCATCATCTAATTCTCTGAAAATTGGGTGGAAATTGGAGAAATTAGGGCTTGGTTTTGGTATTGAAAAATTTGGAAGTTGAAGGGGCTATTGAACTCCGATTTTGATAAACTTTATATGTACGGACTCGTGGTGAGACGAGGATTCCGAAAATGTAAATTTCGTAATTTTTGAGAAGTGGACCCGGGGCTCGGGTTTTACCAACTTCGTGTTTTTGGGTGTTTTTCGAGTTATTTCGATTGTGTTATGTTTTATTAGCCTATTTTGATGTATTCTTTGTGGTTTTGATCAGATTTGGCACCCGTGGAGGTTTATTCAAGAGGGAAAGTCATAGAGGACTAGTCTCGTGGCCGGTTCGAGGTGAGTAATAGATGTGGATGATGAACGGAGGGTTTGAAACCCCGGTATATTACATTGTGACGCTATATTGAGGCGAGACACGTACTCTACGGTGAGTGCGGGGTCGATTGTTATCGGGGACTATGGCTTAGTTCGCCCGAGTGATGTTGTACTGTGTTGTTAGCTATAAATTAGCTGGTAAACCTCCTACTTGGATGGTTATGGATATATTTGGGTTGCATGCCTGTTATTTGGATCCCGTAAGGAGTATTATCACTGTTTCTGTGATTTATAGCATGTTTTCATGATATCAGTCCTGAGCTAAACATTTGTCCTGAAATGACTAGCAAAATTCTAAGGTTTCAAACACCTAGTTGATAATTTCTGATAATTGGAACTAAAACTGGTAAGTGTCCTTGCATGCATATAGCTGGACTGATAGTGGATCGGGCTGCACGCCGCAGCGTATGTTTCTATGATATTGCGCTTGGGCTGTAGGAGCCCCTCCGGAGTCTGAACCCCCACAGTAAGCGCGGGTACCCAACTGGATCGGGCTACGCGCCGTAGCGGTCATGTGCATTGCATTGCATTCATGCATATATATATATATATATATATATGTTTTCACTGTTTCTGTTAGCTGTTATTACACTGTTAAATGTGTAGGAGTACTATTCTTAGCTTTACATTATGCTATTTTGGGATTTCTTACTCTCAGACATTATACATGTCTATTACCACTAAGTTGGAAGTACTCACTTTACTCCCTGCACCTTGTGTGCGGATCCAGGTACTCTAGGAGCTAGTTGAGCTTACTGTTGTTCATCAGAGTTTTCATATGGAGTTGTCGAGGTAGCAGCCTGACGTCCGCAGGACCCGACTTCTCTCCTATTTTCTATTATTTGACTTTTCCGCGTACTTCAGACTACGTTGTATCACAGTATTATTATGCTATTCTGGTAGAGGCTCTAGACTCATGACCCCCAGGTCTTTGGGAGGTTGCTCAGTATTGTTGATTTTCGGATTATTTCTATCTATCAGTTATATTTTGGTTTCGATGTTGTTAATGATTTTCAAACAAATGGTTTTGAGCTTTATGCTCAGGTTAAGAGTGAAATTGGTCGGGCTTGCCTAGCAGTTGTGTTTGGCGCCATCACGACCGGGTTTGGGGTTGTGACAAGTTGGTATCAGAGCCTAGGTTACTAGGCCTCATGAGTCTTGAGCCGGTTAGTAGAGTCTCGAGGATCGGTACGGAGACGTCTGTATTTATCCTCGAGAGGCTGCAGAACCTTTAGGAAGCACTTCGTATTTTTGAACTCTTGTCGTGCGGCTTTGTTGATCCGAGAACTAAACTTTTGTGTTCTATTCTCTCGCAGATGGCGAGAACTCGTGCTACCGGA
>MU731039.1:6510-25527 GCA_026770625.1 Nicotiana glauca
ATGTCGTCCAACCCCTCCCAAAAGCGCCTTTTAATCTCCTCATCCAAGCCTACTTGCGGCGCGTATGCACTAACAACATTTAAAGTACACTCACCCACTACTAATTTAATAGTCATTAGTCTATCATTCACCCGTCTGACCTCTACCACCGACTCTCTAAGATTATTACACAACTGGATGAACGTTACTTTGTGTCCATCCAGTTGTGTAATACGGTTTGAGTGGTCAAATTACAGTTAAAATTCGAGCCCAGTGAATAAAAAAAAAAGGTTTTTTTTTACATTACATGCAAGTGGTTGGCGTATTTGTCATAATTAAGTATCAGTCACAAACTTGTTTATTCAGAAGATATAATCTTAACATTTCCAAAATTATATTTTAAGTTAGAAAAATAAGTAAATTAAGAAAGAAATTTACAAGATATATAAAGCTCTATATTATAGGGATAGCCGCAGAAGTTCCATACCTAATTCATTTTATAAACAAGTTATAGTACAAGGTTATGTGAAATGAACCTTATTAATTTGCAATAATGTAGTACTATTTGATATGGACGTCTAATATTTGAGGCTTCTCATATTAAAATGGAGGCTAACTTGTTATTTTAATATTAACAATTTGCTATCGACTTTGGTGTCCTATTTAAATCTTTATTTATTGGAATTAAAAAATTTAGAATATTGTGTATAAATTTAGGAGACTGCTCTTTCTTCAAACTACCTTCTTCACTTCTTCTGTAGTTCATGCATAGCTAGCTCTCGTGTTACTCTCTCTCTCTCATAATTTTCTTTTTATTTCTCGTAGTATTTGATAACATTATTCTTAAATCACTTCAAGGATGTTATCATAGAAGTATATGATTATCTCATCCAAAAAGGTTAATGTGTTAGAAAGAATATACTATATTTTTATTTACTTACTTAAGTCTCAACCTGTCCTCTACCTTGATATTTTTTTCATGGGCCAAGCACATGATTTTTTTTTTTTTTTTAATGAGTAGTAGTGAAACTCAAACACATGACATTTCTTTGCTATGATAATATTGAAGTGTAAGACCAACATCTCATCTAGACGCTTAAGTAATTAATATAAAATATTTTTTTTTAAAACTTAAACAACTAGAATAATGAGAACCATGGCTTGCTAGAATATGCATACTAGTCAATAGACAAAAGCTTCAACCATTTAATATATGTTAAGTATCATTTATTAGTTAATTTATTGTGAACATACGAAAACGTCAAGCTGCAAGTTTTTATTTTAAAAATCTTGTAATCAGACAAAAACTTGATTCCCTTCCTTTAATTTTGCAGGAAGCAGTAGAAAATTATGAAACTAAACGGGCAAATCGATCTTCGTTGACGACATTCTTCCTAGTTGATCAAATAAAGAACAGAATAGAAAGTCTATGACACTTCTATGAGTACTTAATTGGAGAAAAAAAAATCTTGCGATTTAAATAAATTAATCAAAAAACAATATAAAGGGGAAAAAATGTGGAAACTTAAACTCTCAGAGGGAAACGAACCGTGGGTTACGAGTTGGAACAATCATGTTGGTAGGCAATATTGGGAATTCGATAAAGATGGTGGAACAATTGAAGAACGATGTCATGTTGAAAATATTCGTCAACATTTTTATGAGAATCGGTTTCATGTCAAACACAGTTCTGATCTCCTATTGAGACTTCAGGTAATCAATAATTTAATTAGCTATATTAAAATCCATGCATTTTCATAAGATATACTAATATCTTCTCTTTTTTAATTTGTACTTATTCTAAGTTTGAAAAGGAGAAGCAAATGGATATGAATTTGGGAAAAATGAAAATAGAGAATGAAGAAGAAATAAGTGAAGAGGCAGTGAAGACAACATTGATAAGGGCATTAAGATTGTATTCAACACTTCAGGCTGAGGATGGACATTGGCCTGCTGATTATGGTGGTCCTTTGTTTCTTTTGCCTGGTTTGGTATGATATGAATATATTAATATTATTAGTTATTCCGCTTTATTTTATATGATGATATTTACCTGATTATATAGAGTTTAATACTAACAAAAAGACTTTCAACACATACCATAAAGCATGTCACGATCAAGGAGAAAATGGGACGTTAAAGTTAAGAAGCTTTAAATATAAAACATTATTATTCTTTTTGTAATAGACTAAATTAAAACCAAAGAATATCATGAAATAGGTGGAGTATATAATAATTAATTTAGGAACTTGATGAATTTTGAAGATAATTGTCATATTATATACAGCCTCTATTTTAATTTAAATGATATATTTTGCTTATCGAGAGTTAATTTGATTAAACTTCAAAGCTAAATTGGATTAGCTCAACTAAATATTTTAGAATTAAAATTTGAATATTCAAAAGCTACAGGAGAAATAGTATAAATTGTAATTTTTCTCATATTAATATGATAAATTAAAGAAAATATATTTTAAAATATTGGTCAGACATTATACAGTTTGTCGCTCGATAAGTGAAATATGTCATTTAATTTGAAATCAGATAACAAACAAAGTTTTAATTTAAATTCATAATAAGGAGAAAGAAATATTTATTAACTAAGAATGGGGTGTGTGTAACAACTGGACTGGTCAAGGGTTAATTAATATTCAAAATTTGCAGGTTATAAGTTTATACATAATGGGAGTGGTGAATACAGTGTTATCAGAAGAGCATCAAAAGGAAATACTTCGTTACTTATATAATCATCAGGTGCTTGTCAGAATTTTTTTATATTCTAATAACGATAAAATTAAAATCCTAACTCCGACTCCGATTAAAATGCAGAACGTAGATGGAGGGTGGGGGTTACATATAGAAGGACATAGCACCATGTTTTGCACTGCTCTCAACTATGTGACTTTAAGACTTCTTGGAGAAGATATAAATGTTGAAGCTATGGATAAAGCAAGAAAATGGATTCTTGAGCATGGTGGTCTCACCTTTATTCCTTCTTGGGGAAAACTCTGGCTCTCTGTAAGTTAAAGAGTGCTTATTTTCAGTTTATGCATTTTTCTTTTTTTTGTCTTTTTCCAAAGTAAAATTAATTCGTCTTTTTAATTTACTAAATAGTAAATATGAAATTTCGGCATGTGGACGAATATTTCTAGCTTAAGTAGGAATGCTTGTCCCAGGTCGATCGACATTAACATAATATTTTATGTTTGAAGAATTTACTTTATATATATTGAAACATTTACCCTTGATATTTTCCTTTTTCTTGATATTTACTAGGAGTGTACATTAATCGGGTTGGTTCAGTTTTTATCAAAACCAAATCAAACCAACTATATCGGTGCTCCGATTGATTCGATTTTGTAGGATTTTTCGGATATTTTTGTTACATGAATATTATTTCGATGTTAAAATTTTATAAGTAAACATATATATTTAGTAAAAAAGAATAAAAATAAAAATTTATGATCTATTAACATAGTCTTATGGGTTATAAAATTTAATAGAGCTTCACATATCAATATGGAAAAATAAAGAGATTGACGCATTTCACTAACACTTAATAAGAAAATGATCGTACAACCCTTTATTTAAAGTTAATAAATATAGAGCAATACATATTTAACTAAATATTATATTTCATAAGATAATCGCAAATATTCTTGACAGTTTAAAAGAAAATCCTATGAAAAGTTTTAAAAGTATCTATAAAAATTATACATATTTATATGCCGGTTTAGTTCGAATATTTTTAGTCAACACCAAAGCCAAATCAAATCAAACTTAATCGAATTTTTTAATCGATTTGGTTTGACTTTTTGGTTTGGCACGGTTTTCTGATCAGATACGTATACCCCTAATATTCACCCTTGAATCTTGATATACATAGTTTTAATAGTAGATCTTCAAACATTTACCCTTGATATAATTTACTTTTCCCGTTGAACCCAATGTATCAATAACTAATAATAGTAACAGAGTAGCATTTTTCTTTTGGGATTATTTTGTACTTGTCAGGCGCTAGGCGTATACGAATGGAGTGGCAATAATCCATTACCACCAGAACTATGGCTTCTACCCTACTTTCTTCCTATACACCCAGGTCCTTTATTAATTCATCTTCTCCTAATAATTTAATAATTATTAGTTTCGTTTTCTATTAATTTTTGTTCATCATTAATTTTATTTGATGATGCTATATAGGTCGAATGTGGTGTCACTGTCGAATGGTGTATTTAGCCATGTCATACTTGTATGGGACAAGATACGTAGGTCCTATTAATTCCACTATTTTATCACTCAGAAGAGAGCTATATACATGTCCCTATCACCACATTGATTGGGACTTGGCCAGAAACCAATGCGCTAAGGTCTGTTTCTTTCTCATTCCTCTCCTATTTATCTATTAGAAGAATTAATTAACATAAATAATCCCTCACCCAAATGGTTAAATTAAGAAGTGTAGGTAACCGTATATAATTCGTGTATAATATATGCATACTAATTAAAAATATATATATATATTAAATTTAGCCGGCTAGATCTCATCTTCTTAATTTCCTCCGTGTTAAATTTTTTTCCAAGACGAAGAAATAACATGGTGAAACTAGTAAATTAAGTTACTATGAATATTTGCTAATTAATCAAAGTGATATATGTATGGTGTTTTCAGGAAGATTTGTACTACCCTCATCCTTTAGTACAAGACATTCTTTGGGAAGGTCTTCACAAATTTGCAGAACCTCTTCTCATGCAATGGCCACTCTCCAAGCTAAGAAAAAGGGCACTCAACACTGTGATGAAACATATTCATTATGAGGACGAGAATACCAACTATATTTGTATTGGACCTGTCAATAAGGTACTGTTACTTCTTAAGTGAACAATATATAGTTATATATTTTATTTAGGTTTATTAATCAGATAAATGCATTTTCTATCTCCAGTGTAAATTTGGAAATTATGATCATGATAATAACTTACCGTTAGAATTTCTAAACTATAACATGTTCAATGTTAACATCACCAGATTCCATTGATGAACAAAAGAGATCGAAGGAAACCCTAAGTTTCTGAAGTAGAGAGAGAAGGTCGGCCATACTCTAGAACATTCAACTGACTTGTGTAATATTATTCTACTTCTTAGTCAGTATACAATTACACACGTGTATATGATATATAATTTACAACTAAAAAGTAGAGCTACAAAATTGTTGGGCTGATGTACTAAGAGGTATGTGTTAGTAGATCATGCAGCTTTAACTTCTGTTGATGGACTTGATCTGTAGAATCATTGTTA
Organism: Nicotiana glauca; assembly: GCA_026770625.1. Lineage (NCBI taxonomy): Eukaryota > Viridiplantae > Streptophyta > Magnoliopsida > Solanales > Solanaceae > Nicotiana > Nicotiana glauca. Next base: position 11,786 of record MU731039.1, read on the forward strand.
ACACCCCCCACCCCCCAAAGTTGAAGGATGAGAACATACCAAGCTTAGAAAGAATACCATAGTGAGACTGGCCAGATAATTTTTAGTTATGATGTAAGCTAGCTATGCAGAACTGGGAACAAAATGCAAGGAAATAAGGCCAGAATTCAAACATTCATGCACATAGTGACAATCAATTTTTATGTGTTTGGTGCGTTCATGGAAGATATGGTTCTTGGAAACAGACTGCAAATGTGCAAGCCAAGATCACCCAGAAGTTGAGCCAACCAAGAAACTTCCTCAAGGCCTTGTACTCAGCTTCACCTGAAGACAATGAGATAGTGGGTTGTTTCTTACTTATCCATGAGACAGGGTTGCCACCAAGAGCGATATAGAAGCCAGAAACAGATTTGTGAGAGACAATTCAGGCTACCTAGTTAGAATCAGAATATCCAAGAAGAGAGAAATCAGAACTGCTGGAAAGAATAATACCCCGGGTTGGATCATTCAGAAGATACCTTAGAACATGTAAAGCAACCTGCATGTAGGGGCACTTGAGGCTTCTGAAGAAAATGACTTAAGTGTTGCACAAAGAAGAAAATATCTAGTCTGGTATGTAGTAATAAGTTGAGTTCGCGTACCAATCTTCTGTAGGTGTTGGGATCAGTGAGTGGCTCTCCCATGTCCAATACCAACTTGGATGAAGAGTCCAAAAGAGTTAGAACATGTATGAAATAATGGCAGTTAACTCAGTAAGGAGATCGATGGTATACTTGTATAGAATCATAAGATAACCTTGAGGGTGTTAGGAGACTTCCAAACCCAAAAAATGATGAACGGTACCCAGATCTTTGATCTTGAACTGGGATTCCATTTCAAGAAAATGGGACTTTTTGGTTTGCGTTTTCCTAACCATTCATGTTCTAACATTCCTTCTCTTGTGCCTCCTATTTCTCTTATCCTCAGGAAGTCATTTAGAACTATTGCCAAGCCTACCTACCTAAATGACTATCTTTGCAACTCTGTCGTACTTCCTGATCCTTCCATGGTTTCTCATGTTAAGTAGCAGTGAGGATACATTCACCCTAAAATTTAAGAGGAAGCTTAGATTAAATAGAAGGGCTCTGGAAACTTTCAAAAGGTGTTTGCGTTTTCTCTCCACAACACCATTCTGTTATGGAGTGTTAGGAATAGTGGTTTGGTGAATAATACTTTCATCTCTAAATAAAGCACTAGCCTCAGCACTATTACCTAATTCAAAAGCATTATCTGACCTAAAGGTATGAATAAAGGGTTGGAAATGAACCTTGATCATGGATGTAAACATTTTAAGGGCAGAGAGGGCATTACTCTTACAAAAGAGAAGATATGTCTAGGCCATAGAAGTATAATCATCAACTAGATTGAGGAAATACCTGAATCCATTATAGGTCTTAGTGTTATAAGGTCCCCAAATATTAATGTGAACTAGTTGAAAAGGAGCAGTACAATGTATAAAACTATTTGTTGTCTAGCCATTGGGCAAAGAAAAGATTATTTAGATCAGATAAATAAGAAATAGACTTCATTTATGAAAAGACATATGACCTAATCTTTGATGCCCAAACAAGTCCATTTATTAATGATGAATGTCTGATTACAAGTATATTCAATAGCAACAGAAGGTTGATTGCATAAAGAAGTAAATGAACTTGATTTATTACAAGGAATTGAACTAGATTGAACCATAGAAGTAATAAATAAGGATGGAAACAGTTCAATATACGGATGTAGATAGTATAATCTCCCAGCAACTTTATTAATTACCAGTGGCCTCTTCAGAGAAGGGTCCCGTAAAAGACAATTGGCTTTGGTAAGAACGCTATGCAATCAAACTGTGTAATAAGTTTATGAATGAAAATTAAATTGAAGTGTAAAGAAGGCACAAGAAGAATATTGAGTAATATTATATCACATCGAAGGTGTAAAGACCCCGTTTATATAACTTTTAGTTTATAACCATTAGGTAAAGCAACAAAGAATGATTTAGGTAAATGTGTAAGGTTTTGAAGTAAGTGTTTATGTGGAGTCATTTGGTTCGAGGAAGTAGCATAAGTATTGAACAAACGTGCAAAGTGAGCAAATGCAGAGTCTTTTGTGGAGGAAATAGCATGAGGCATTCCAATAGAGAGCTGAACTTGTTGAAACAGACTCAGAAGATGTTGATATTTCTCCTTGGTGAAACCATGAGGTAATTTATCAGAGGAAGCAGCAGAAGAGGAAGGAGGAGAGGCATATGGAATCTCATTCTAGACACAAGAAACTGATTATTTATTCTTAGTGAATTTAAAATCAACATGGAATCCATGTAGCCTATAGCATTTGTCCACAGTATGTCCAATCTTCCTGCAATACTTGCAAGACACAGGATTGGCATTCTTTTTGGAGTCAAAGTTGGCTCTGAGTGAAGTTCCTGTTGTTGTTGAAAGGAGTAGGAGAAGCCAGAAAAGATGCAGAATCGCCAGGAAAACTAGGGGCATGTGGTGCTTCTTTCCGGCTCTCATCTTTTAATAGGATAGAATAGACTTTACTTATGGGTGGTAAGAGATTCATCATCATGATGGTGCTTTTGACAGTGGAATAGGATTCATTTAACCCCTTAAGGGACTTAAACACTTACTGATCTTCTATGAACTTGGGAAGAGCTCCACATGAATAAACAGGTCCCACATAGGAAGAATTCAAACCATCCCAAAGTGTTCTAAGTTTAGTGAAGTAATTAGCTATGTCTGAAAAACCCTAGATAATTTTACTTATCTCTCTATCTGAATTTGTAGATATTTTGACCTATTAGACTGCCCACACCTCTCATTAATGTCTTTCCAGACCTCTTTGGCAATCTTAAAACACATTACACTAGTGGCAATTTCTCTAGATAGAGAATTATGATCCAAGACTTGACCATATCATTACATATTTTCCAATAGGGATAATAAGGTGAGTTTAGAGTAGGTTGAGATATTCTTCCATCTAGGATCCCTAGTTTGTTCTTGGCAGACAAAGAAGTAACTATGTTACTTCTCTAAAGAACAAACCCTGAGCCATTAAAAGGTATCGAAACCCATTGGCTTCCAGGGCTATCCGAAGGCCGGACATACATGAGATGAAAGTAGGGAGGAAGGTACAAAACCTCCAGAGTTAGACGTCATGGTATTATCAACAATATCGTGAATACTACCCATAATATCAGGCTCAGTCAAACTAGAATCACGCGTGTACAGTCACCGAAGTGGAGTCAAGCTGAGGAGAATAATAATGTCTACACATACGACATGTGAATCACAGAATATGTCAAGTTTTAGATAGGAAGAACATTACCGGCCTTCCGAAATAGAGAAGTAAATTCAGAGCAAGCAAATCCTTATGAAGAAACTCGCATGAAGTAAAAGATGCCTATAACCCTTGAATTTCAACAACACATGACCAGGAGAGTCGATTCCAGCACAAAATTAAAGAAGTTCCTAATTTTCCTCAGAAAATATCACTCTCCAGATGAAAAACCCCAATCACCGAACCAAACGGAAAAGACGAGAACTCCGGTCAAGGATAATATCGGAGTGAATCTTAGGCCTAGATGAAACTGAATCCCTACTCTGATATAATGTTAACAGCTGAACAAAAGAGATTAAAGAAAACCCTAAGGTTTCTAAAGTAGAGAGAGGACAGAGAAAATTGGTCAGTCTTTAGAACATTCAACTGACGTGTGTAATATTACTCTACTCTTAGTCATATGATATATAATGTAAAACTAAAAAATAGAAGGCAAATTTACACAAATATCCCAAATAAGTCTCAACTTACTCACTTCTAGTCATTAGTCATAGACTTACCAAAACTAGTCAAGCACATATAAAAGTTTCAAAACCAAATAAATAAAGTTCTTTCTCTCAAAGAATCACATGCAAAAATGTCCTTCCATATTTTTAAGCGTAATTAGCAATATTAGATGCAAGACGGGAAGGAAATTTCATGGATGAGAGAGATAAGTCAACTTTTATACAATATTCCAAAAATCTAAGCAAAAAGAAACTTTTTCAATGGGCATAGTTGAAATTCATCGAAAACATATAGATAAGTCAATTTACAAACTTTTAAGAATATTGGAGGTGATTTGGACTGGTTTCTTCTGCGACACATGTATCAGACATGTATCTTAAGTATATATGGATACACATATGATACACAATTGATACAAATACGATACATATGTAATATACAAATGATACACAGTGTGATACACATATCATTTTTTTCATGTTCAGTTTTTACTTCAAATTTTTAATTCAAATCACGTCAAAACTTTACCAAATCATCCCAAAACAGAGATTCAAGATCCTTAAGATGTACATAATCTATTCTAATAACACTCACTCAAAAGAAAGCAAAAAATTGACCTTTTTTGTTACAAATAGCTAATTGACGAATATTAATAATATTTGACTAATATTAAAATATTTTATGAACTGACGAATTTTTGTAATGAACTACTTATAAATGGACATAACTAGTAGTTTCCCAAAATAGAACTACAAATAGAGAGCTACAAAATTATTGGGCTGATGTACTAATGGGTCTTTGTAAGTGGGCCGCGCAACAGGGTGAAAATATCACGGTCTAGCCAGTTTTTGGACTGATCATTAAAAAATAGTCAGTGTTTGTCAAGTCATTAAAAAATAGCCACTATTTTACAGCAACAGAGACCGGTCCAGCATAATATACAGGAGTTCGGTGCACATGTGTATGAACTTCCAACATATTATGCTGGACCGCTATACTTTGCTGGCTCGAGTATAATATACTGGATACTGGAGCACCGGTGCTCCAAACTCCAGTATATCATGCTGGACCGGTATATTATACTGGAACTCCAGTCTATTACATTGGGGGTATTTTTTCGAATTTTGAACAGTGTTTCCGTTCAAATTTATCTTTACATGAAAAATAGCTAAATTTCGATTACCTTTGAAATTGTGACTATATTTGACCACTTGTAAATATGGCTATTTTTGAATTTCTCTCCTTCTGCTTCTGTTGTTGGGCCTGGTACGTAGTATCAGTGTTAACAGTCAACTCCAATGCTAATCTTGATCCAATAGTTCGAAGACATAAAACAAGAGTGTTGGAATGGCATTACAAACTATTGACGATTAGTTAGAAATACTTTATTGCTTAATTTATGCTTATTTTCTATTCCTAACTATTGCGTTATTTTTCAAATATAATTTATAATAGCTAAAAAATTCCTTCCCCGCATGATTTAACAAGCAGTGGTCCCGTATCATGGAAGACTATTGCTCTTGTAAATCATCATTAAGAAGTTAAATTCCAATTACTCATATTAATATGTCTATAAATTATAAATTTTATGGTTTTAAATTAAATAACAACTAATTAGTAACTAAAAATTCTTAATCTGGATAATCTTTAAAAAAAAATACAGGTATTGAACATGCTGTGTTGTTGGGTAGAGGATCCAGAATCCAAGGCAATCAAACTTCATCTCTCCAGAATCAAAGACTATCTATGGCTCGCTGAAGATGGCATGAAAATGAAGGTATAATAACTTTAACTTCTTTCTTAAATTTAATTCCTTCTATTTATCCTCATGCGGCTAAAATGATGAAATATAAGAAATATTAACTTCATGCATATGGACCAGGGGTGTCAACGGATATTTAAAAACGATTAAACTTATCGAACCTAATGGTATCGAACCGATTTTTACGTTTCTTTAATAAAATCCTAGATTTTTATATAAATCTATAATCATACCGATAATTAAGGTAATTTTTATTTTATGCGAATAAACCGAAAAAATACTAAATCGTACTGAATAAATTTACAGCGTGAAAAATATATCTATATGTTAAGCTTAACAATAATAAAGTATTAAATTTTTTCTTGGGCCTTGGAATTATAAAACAGTTACTAGTCAATAAGTAATTAAACTCGAAATTCTAATTCCTAAACCTATTGTGCTACTTCTATTGAAACTAAATTATTTTCAGCACATTCACTAACAAGACATAAGGTATTGTAGCAATTATGAGTAGCAACCTACAACGTATCGAATATGTTTCCTTTTGTATGATTTATCTTTATCTTTTTGAAATGTTTAATCTTTTATAAACTTTATTCTTGAATCCCAACTTGGTTAATATCTTTCCACTCGTGTGATTTATATTTTCTTTGTATTTACTTAGTTCTGTTTATACTGTTGTAATGTATTTGATGAATCTATACTCTAGCCATCTTTCATATTTTCTTAATTCATCACCTTTTAGAGTGTAAAAATATCGAGAGAGTTTTGCTAAATCCCGTAAAAGTGCATATGTTATTGTATTCTACTTCTACTAGTGACTTTTACATGACATTTTAAAAAAGTTACCAAAAATTTACCGAATCGTGCCGATACCGAAGAGAAACCGACATGATTGGGACGATTTCGAAAAATCTAATTTTGGTTTTACATAATAAAATAACCAAAAAATTGATATGGTATAAAAATTTTAAAAATAACCGGCCAAACCAAACCATTGACACTACTATTTTTTCAATTTTAAGTTGACAATATTTAAATAAAAATTATAATACTCTTTTTATTTTCACTACTGAAATTTGAAGCACAGATATTGGCAGGGCTGAATGTTAGCTTACTTTTAGGGCAATGATCACTTTAAGCCTGCGATTTAAATTATTTATATTCGATAGCCGTAAATTTATATTATTATTTTGAGAGCAGTTATACAATGGGTTCAACCTAAGTTAACTCATATCTTTTAGATGGACCATAAATTATTAAACTTGAACTCATAATCTCTAAGAACTTTAAATGTTAAACCAATTATAATTATATTTTGGATGGGCCTATGATTATAGGGATATAATGGGAGTCAACTGTGGGATGTTAGTTTTGGTGTACAAGCGATACTATCTACAAACCTTCCAGAAGAATACAGTTTGATGCTTAAGAATGCACATCACTTCATTAAAGTCTCGCAGGTTAATTCTCACTTGTCTTTTTCTTTATATTTTTTATTATTGGATTTTAATTAATCCTGGATTTGATTTAAGGTTAGAGAAGACAGTAGTGGAGACCTTAAGAAATGGTATAGGCAGAGTTGTAGAGGTGGATGGCCTTTCTCCACTCTTGACAATGGTTGGATTGTATCAGATTGCACTGCTGAAGCTCTAAAGGTCCATTTTTCTTAATTTCCACCTTAAATTATTAAATATTATTCATGATTTTTAATCTTTATTATTTGTTTTTTTGCTAATTTATTACATGTATATATGTAGTATGTTAACATTGTCACATTTAACTACAGGCAGCAGTTTTGCTATCTCAGATGCCATCAGACATTGTTGGAGAAGCAATAGCATCTCACAATCTACGTGATGCTGTTGATTTGCTTCTTTCTCTTCAGGTTTAGTTTCATTATTAATTAATTAAGTAATTAATTTCTCTGCACTTTTTTCATTTTAATTTGCCTTCTAAGATGAACAAAGAACTAAACTTGGCTTCTTATTCTTAATCAACAGTCAAATTGAATCTTATAAAATGGGATCGTGTATACCTGTATATCTTTCATTTCAAAAAGAAAAAAAAACATAATAATAATTTCAAATAAATATAAAACTCGACAAGGATCGATTTGGAGAATTAACTTGAATATAGGTATATGGTTTAATTCAAGCCGCTGAAATGTTTTATTTAAATTTTTTTTTATATTATTTTCAGAATAGCAATGGCGGATTTGCTTCGTATGAGCTAACAAGATCGTATGCATGGCTTGAGGTAAGATATTATTTAAGGATTAAATCGTGCAAATAATTTCCTAATGAGTAGTTTTTTTTTTTTTTTAATTTTATTTTATGTCGAATTGACAGATGATTAATCCATCAGAAACATTTGGGGATATCACTATTGATTATCAGTAAGACCTTCCACATATTTATTGATGTTATATGTAAGTGTTGATTTAACAAATCCTTGAGGTTTGCCTTTATTAAAAAATTACACTTTTGTTTCTTCCTTTTTGTAATTACAAAAACTTCCCTCATTTATATATTCTTGAAAAAGATTATAATTCTCCTATAAGTTGAACTGAATTTTCCCATACACTCGTAATTTATAAGTTTCTGTGATCTAATTAAAATCACAAAGGAAACCTTTGTAAAGCCAAACCTAGCTACCGGAGTTCTACATTGTAAAAGTGTAATTCTTTACTGAAATAGTAACGGCAATCTTTGGTTAAATGGTCTTCCATCAATGTAAATCAAAGGCCTGATTTGTCTCTCTACTTTTGTTTATGGGTAACGCATCAGGTTATTATTTTTTTAATGTTGGATTGATTCAATTTCTTAGAAAGCGCACCGTTAAAATAAGGGTATAGAACTTTGATAAATAATAAGGATATATTTGAACGAAAAGTATTACGTAAGACAAAACTAAACAATAAACAAAAGTATAGGGGCTAATCAGGCCTTTTTCCGTTGAATCAATCCTTAATGTCAAATTCTTACAGGTATGTAGAATGTACTTCTGCAGCAATTCAAGGTCTTCAATCCTTCAAAAAACTTTACCCACAATATCGAGAGAAAGAAATAGGAGCTTGTATTAAGAAAGCTGTCCGTTTCATTGAAAGTATTCAACTTTCTGATGGCTCATGGTAGGTAATTTACGTTTATTTTATTTTCCAAAAAGAAAATTTTCTCTAAGGAATATTTAACATGGAGTATAAAATTAATGAAAATATTTATATGTGTACGAATTGATAAGGTATGGCTCGTGGGGAGTGTGCTATACATATGGAACATGGTTTGGGATAAGTGGGCTGATTGCTGGTGGCAAGACTTACGAAAGTTGCAAAAGCATCAGAAAGGCTTGTCATTTTCTATTATCTAAACAAATTCAACCTTCTGGTGGTTGGGGTGAAAGCTATCTCTCAGCTCAGCACAAGGTAATAATTAATCATTATGTCTTCAATTATAGCCAGTGGCGGATCTAGGATTTATAGATTGTGGGTGCTTTACTAATTTTAGTTTAAATTTTAAATGGCCAAACATGATCATAATGGGTGCTCATGGTCAATTATTGAATTTTTAGGTATTATTTATGAATATATCACATTATTTGGCCAAAGACAATGGGTGCTTCAGCACCCATATCTCCAAATGTGGATCCGCCACTGATTATAGCCTGGCCTCTTTGGGATTAAGCACTGATACCTATGTTGTTTCGACTCTCCAAAAATATTATAATACCTATGTGGAATTCTATAAACATACACTACTTTTGAAAGATCTGATATACACTTGATTACATTTTTAGAGAGCCCGAACAACATGCCTCTATACATATATATATACCATATCATAACCATAATAAGGCATTTACGTCATGAAAAAGAATTTATTTATGATAATTATATTCTAATTTCCAATTAACCCTCGATAACATTAATTTAATGTTTCAGATGCTTTTACTAATTTTTTAAATCTTAATTTTACTGAATGACCAGGTTTATACGAACATTGAAGGGAATAAATCACACATTGTAAACACAGCATGGGCCATGTTGGCTCTTATTGAAGCTGGCCAGGTATTTCAACGAGAAATTTTCATAAAGCACTATCTTTTAGCTAAGTTATTTTAACTGTATAGATTTGAATAGTTCCATTAAATAATTTTTATGATTTTCATAAAGTGCGGCAAATACATGATCTTTATAATTCTTTGAATTGCATCAAATGTTTGTAAGACGAAATTGTATTTGGAATATGTGGAATTGACACATGAAATTTTATTAGGGGAAAAGAGATCCTACTCCACTTAAACAAGCTGCTAAAGTGCTGATAAATTCTCAAATGGAAAATGGAGATTTTCCACAAGAGGTATTCCTCTCTTTTTTTAAAAAAATAATAAAATTATATAGTAGAGTATATAATTTGTTATTCCATATTTAAATATTCAAGAATGTAATTTAAACTTTTTTTTCAGGAAATAATAGGAGTATTCAACAAGAACTGTATGATAAGCTACTCAGCCTACAGAAACATTTTCCCCATATGGGCACTTGGTGCTTATCTCAATCAAGTACTACTATCTCCTAAAGAGCATTATGAATAGCCAACACTTCGAATTAATCTTCAAGCTAAGATTTTCTACAGTTTTTTGTACATAACAAGGGTAATCACACCACCCTTTAGATCTATGTCACCAATAGGCTCTATGTTATGTTTAAAGGTTATGAAAGATTATTTTATGTCATATACTATATAGTTTACCATGAATATTAATATTAATGATTCGCTAGATGGACGAAGTTTAATTTGTGGCATGATAGAGGAGAGTTAAGAGATGATCTCCAACAAGATCTTTTTCAATGGGAATTGAATTTCCAACGAAGCCATGGTGTATTTGTGGTGATGATTTGTAAAAAGGAGTGGTGGTGGAAGTAGCCTTTGAAGATGAAGAAGATGGTGTAGTATTATTTTTCTTTTTCTTTTTTTAAGTTAATGACATATTTCACGGCATCGTTAATGCGTGATATATGCTTATTGGGAATAAGTGGTTCAAATATTAAAGAGGTGGTTAAAAGCTACCATTGAAAAAAGATTTGATGTATAAGAAATTCTCATTGAAAATTGAGGTTCTTAAAAGAATTTTGGTACAAATTGGTAAAAATATCATGGTATAGCAATTTTCACACTGGTCAATCAAAAATAGCCAGCGTTTATCAAGTCAATGAAAAATAGCCACTATTTTGCTGCAACAGGACCGGTCCCGTATAATTTACGGGAGTTCTGGTGCATTTGTGTACGAACTCCAGCATATTATGTTGGACCGGTATACTTTGCTAACTCCTGTAAAATTTGCGAGAGACTGGAGCACTAGTGCTCCAAAGTCCAGTATATTATACTGGATATTTATAATTGCTGGAACTCCCATAAAATATGCGGGAGTTCCAGCATAATTATGCTTGAACTCCCGTAAAATTTGCGGGAGTTCCAGCATAGTTATCCTGGAACTCCCTTCAAATATGCGGGAGTTCAAGCATACTTATGCTGAAACTCCCGTAAAATTTGCGGGCGTATTTTCCGAATTTTGAACAGTGTTTTCTCAGATTTTTCTTTACATAAAAAGTAGCTAAATTTCGATAACTTTTGAAACTTGGCTATTTTTCAACGACCAGTGATAAATCTGGCTATTTTTAAATTTCTCACTACAAATTGGGAGATAAATTGCATTGTCCATCTCATATACAGTATCATGATTTGATTCTATCTTCTCAAGACATACTATTCGAGAAGATGTAAAATGGAAAGGAAATAAAGTTATAGTATTTTTATTCATCAATAAAAGTATACTACTTAATAGTAGTGGTGTACAAAGGAAGCCGACAAACCGCATCAACCCGATAATCCGAATTAAACTGAGAAAAAAAACCCGACTATGGGTTGGTTTGATTTGGTTTGGTGTTGGAAAAAAAAACCCGACCATAATTGGTTTGTTTTGGTTATAACTAAAGAAAGTCAAACCGAAACCAAACCAACCCGACATTACATATATAGAAATTATAGATATATTTAATATATAAATATACTTATTGTGATGTAATTTATAAATATTTCAAGATTTCATAATTTTATTTTTTGAGGTATTATTTCAAGGTTGGACTTAGAACTTTTGAATGTTCCAATAAGTTTTATAGCCATTAACATTAGTAAATTAAATAGTGCTAACAAAAGCCCAAACCAAAATCAAATCAATATTAATGCTAACAAAAGACATTTAATTCAATATTACGAACGAGAATGTATTGAATATCTATGTTTTGTTTTGCAATAATTTAGATAAAAATGCATAACCTATTTTTATTTTTTCTTTAGCATTTAGTCATGTATTTAATACTCCCTTATTTTAGTATGACCTAGTAATCTTAGATTATGTTTATTTTTATTATGGTTTTTTAATTAGCAATATTTATATTACATAATTTTATTGCCTTTATTGTTGAATATTTTATGATAATGCCATGACATATCATATTTTATATTATTTTCTTGGAAAATACTTTATATAGTTGTATCTTACTAGGACTAAAGAAATATTTTGAGCATAATTTATATGTTTTGTTCTACGAAAATTTTACGGGAAAAAAATCAGAAAAACCCAAAAACCCGAGAGTAATAAATACGAGTTTTATTGGTTTGGTTTGGTCTTTACATTTAATAATCCGACAGAATTGGTTTGATTTAGTAATTATAAAATCCGAACCAACCCGACCTATGTACACCCCTACTTAATAGTTTGAGATAGTGGTAGAGATCGATTTGTTAAAAGTAGGACATGTTTTGACCCTTATATACTTCCAATTAATACATATAAATTACGACTGAAGAAATATTGTATAGGATAAAATTGACTAATATCATGTGGACGCTCGATGAGTTGACACGTGGAACTAAAGACAAGAATAATATGAATCAGCAAATAGGTGGTACCAAATAGAAACATGTGACCGGTGCTAAATAGATTCCGAAGGCATTGGAGAGAACAAAGATTTGAAAGGAAGACATCGATTGGAAAAGACAACATGTAATAAGCAGTCATAACCAAAATCTATGTGCTAATGATGAATCATTACGCAGCCATCAAGAGGTATTTTATTCTCATTAAATGAGAGTTTAATTTGAGAATCTTGTCTCCCTAAATAAAGCTATAAATAGGATATTTTGTATCCATAGTTGAACAAGAAATATTTTATACACACAAGCTAAATCTATTCTTAATCTATCAACCTACTTTCTTTCTTTTGCACTTGATATTATTCTTACCATCACTTCTGGAGAAGCTAAGTCCATAAGTATGCTTGTATTTTTCTTTAAGTTATTTTGATAATATTATTTTTGTTCTTATTTTTCTATATTCTTTGATCAAATTAATCCATGCATCTATAAACTACGCTACAAATTCAACAGTACCGCTTTACGGGTAAACAGTTTGGTGTCCACCGTGGAGCATAGATAATTGTGTAATTACTTTGATCCATTTACATAATGAAGGAGATGAAACAACTCTGATTCATGAAGAACAAAATCCTCGACATGTGAGAAGTCTAACTCCTAATAATGCGGATGATGAACATTTGAAATGGTTAAAATCTTAAGAGAGCAACAAAGAGAAATTATGAAACATCTCGCAAGGCAAGACTGGATGATGACAGAATTGAAGCCGGGGCTTTTGATTGCTTCCAATAACTTCAATGGAGGAGTTCGGATTCCTCCCAGCATACCTACAATTCAAATAGTTCAAAGGACCGGTAATGTCGGTCCAAGGGAGGAGTTCAGTTTTAATAAAAATAAAGCAGGTGGTGCATGAAGTGGATGTAGGAACGACAACAACACTAACGATCCTGTCAAAATCGAGCTCATGAGATTCATAAAGGAGATGAATGAACGAATGTACCAAAATTCTAAATAATTCCATGCTCGGATAGATCAGATCCAGGAGGCGTCACCGATGTTGAAGGGACCTGATTCCAAGAAGTATACGCAGTTTCCGTTCAAACCAAGTACGGCTCCGAAATTGATTCTGAAATGATTCAAGATGCCAGATATTCCAAAGTATGATGGGACTTCGGATCCTCAAGAACATATAACGACTTATACTATGGCTAGAAAGGGAAATGGCTTGTCCCCCCCCCCCCCCCCCCCCC
>MU731039.1:25841-49648 GCA_026770625.1 Nicotiana glauca
TAAATCGTAACGAAGGGCACTTTAACTTGGTATTTTCTTTTACCTGAGCACTTTATTGATTCTTTTGAAATGCTTTCAGATTCTTTCATAAAAACCCATGTTGGGTTAAGAAAGGTCTAAACCAGGAAGGCGGATATCTTCAGGATCGCTCAAGGAGAATCCGAACTATTGTGAGGGTTCATGATCTTGTTTCAAAAGGAGAGCATATTATTGCCGGTATTATCGGATGAGTGGTCAGCTGAAGCATTCATCAAAGGCCTCAATCCATTAAGCTCCGATGCCTCTAGGAAATTGAAGAAAAGCCTATTGGAATTTCAGCCAACTACATATGCAGATACCCATAAACATTATGAATCAAATATCGAAATTGAAGTTGATCAACCCAGTTCTTCGATATCTTCCAAAGAACGTAATCGTGATCAAAATCAAGAGAAGTTCAAAATTGGTTTCGATGAAAATTAGAGGTCTTCCATGTGTCGCTTTTAGTCTTACAAAAAGGTTAACGGACATGGAAATAAAGGATTAATTGGATAGGTTTGTTGCCAATAAGAGAGCGGATCATGATCGGAATAGCAGAGCTTTAGAGGAGAAGGAACCATAGGGTCCTGAGATTTAGCATACCTTCGGTTACCCAACTATAATTTTAATATCAGATTACTGGAATTAGTGTCGACTATGAGAAATATTAAAGAAGCTAGATTCCCAAAACCGATTCAATCGGATCCTAGTTAGAGGGATCCTAATCTATGGTGTGAATTCTACAGAAAGCATTACCATAGGACGGGGACTTTCGACACCTTCGTGAAGAGAATGGTCACCTTAGAGAGTTTCTAGGTGATTGGGACAAAAGTAATTATGGAAAAAATTGGGACTCTAGGGAGCTAGCCAAACCGGCTATAGGGTCACCTCGCTTAATAATAAACATGATCTTTGGTGGTGACGAAGTAAATGGGATGACATTTTATGCAGCAAAGAAAATGAAGATATCGGTAACCCAAGGCAAGAGGATCCGAAAAGCATCAAAAGATGATGAAATCGCCTTCTCAGAAGAGGACATTGATGGACTTCTTTTACCATACAACGGTGCTCTAGTAATATTGCTTAATGTTTTAAATTTTAAAATTAAAAGTGTGTTGGTTAATTTAGATAGTTCAGCCAACATCATTCATTGAGAGTTTTGAAATAAGCCAAAATAACAAAAAATATAGTTCCGGCAACAAAGCTTTTGGTCGGGTTCAATCTAACAAGTGTAATGACCTGAGAAGAGATTATACTGCCCATGCATGTCGAAGTTGCAACAAAGACCACTCTGTTCAAAGTGGTAGATATGGGATACAATGTGATCCTTGGAAGGCCATGGATTCATAAAATGAAGGTTGTACCATCAACTGCTGAAGTTCCCCACACCGGAAGGGGTTAAAAAGATTAGAGGAGATCAACCAGCTGCAAGGAAAATGAGTGAAGTTACCTTGTCCAGTTGCAAGGTAAAAGAAACAAGAAAATAGCAACTACAAGAGCTGGTTCCTTCTTCCATCCTGATTGAAGATAGTGGAGAAGAGGAGTCACCAGATTTATATTAGGTACTGAGGTCTTTTCAGGTACCCCAAAAACATATGCAACTAAATTAATTGCAGAGGAGCTCTACTAAGTTGCCTTATTTACAGAGTTCTTAAAAAGGAAGTTCAACTTGGGAACGGGTTTGACCCCGAACATTGACTAAAAATTATTCACTTTCTTATAGCTAACATCGGTTGTTTGGCATGATCGCATTCAGATATGACAGGTATTCTATCAGAAGCGGCTGTCCATGAGCTAAGTTTGGACCCTAACTTTCCTTCGGTAAGGTAGAATAAATGATTGATACAGAGGTTAGAAACAGGTTTGTCAAAGAAGAGGTAACCCAGTTACTGAATATAGGTTCAATTCGAGAGGTAAATTATCCCAATTGGTTAGCTAACGTAGTGGTTGTACCTAAGAAGAATAGAATTTTTAGAATGTGTCTAGATTATAAAGATTTGAATAAGACATGCCCTAAGGACTCTTTCTCGTTGCCAAACATTGATCAAATGATCGATGCTACGGCCGGACATGATTTAATGAGCTTTCTTGATGCGTATTTTGGTTGTAGTCAAATTAGGAGGCACCCAAAAGATAAAGAAAAACTACATTTATCACAAATTTCAGCACCTACTGCTATAATGTGATACATTTCGGGCTTAAGAATGCCAGAGTCACTTACCAAAGGCTCATTAATAAAATATTTGAACAACAAATTGGTAAAATAATGGAAGTTTATATTTATGATATGTTGTTTAAGTCTCTTAACGAAGGAGATCATTTGGCTCATTTATAAGAGATGTTTGATATTCTAAGAAAATACAACATGAAGCTCAACCCCAAAAAATGTGCTTTTGGAGTTGGCTCTAGAAAGTTTTTGTGGTTTTTGGTGTCTCAAAGAGGAATGGAAGTAAACCCCAATAAGATAAAATCCATTGAGGATATCCCAGGCCATTTAACAAGTGTGAAGGAAATGTAAAGGTTGATCGTTCGGTTGGCAACCCTAAGCAGGTTTATATCAAGATCTTCAAAAAAATGCCATCATTTCTTTTCACTCTTAAAAAGAAGAATGATTTTACGTGGAATCCAGAATGTTAACAAGCATTGAAAGACTTAAAAAGGTATCTATCTAGTCCTCTATTATTTTCAAAATCAATGGAAGGTGAGCATTGTTGATTTATTTAGCAGATTTAGAAGTTGCGGTAAGCGTTGTTCTGACCCGATAGGAGGAAGGTACACAATTTCCTATTTATTATGTTAGTAAATTTATCGGGAGGAGAGACACGTTATTTGCACCTATAAAATTGGTTTTACCTCTTGTAATGATAGTATTCATAGCAACTCAACATCATTAAAGGAGAAGGATGTAGCTCTGGAAGCTACAAGAAGGCCCATGACAAGGTCTCAAACAAAGAAATTTCAAGACAAGCTTAATGGGCTTCAATTGGCAATTAAAAAGTATTTTATAATATAAGAAGAGCTACAGCACAAGGAGGATATTTGGTCCAAGTCTTACACCTATTTGGAGGCCCAAATTAAAGTCCAAGAGGAGATGGAATGAGGCCCAAGTATGCCCCAAAAGAGAGGAATTTTTAGCAGCCCAAAAATAATTTCTAGAATATATATTTAATAGTTGTTTTAAACTATGTTGACTTGCATTGGTTTATTTATATGTTGACTACATTGGTCTTAGTGTGGATAGTTTTCTATGCTTCTAGGGAATATAATTCTCATTTATTGAAGTCTTGACTAGCTCCTTCTTTACTACTATATAAAGGGGTGATTATCTTCCATTGTAGAAGAATATTGAAGATTAATATTATTATTGTGAGTTCTTTTGAATCTTTGTGAACTTTACTTTGAAGATTTATCTTGCACCCCTAACTAATTCATATCTTACGGTAGTAAGATAATTTTCTTTCTTGTGATATCTTTGGTTTCTTTTGATATTCTTCGAAGGCGACTAGTTTCTTTTACTAGTTGTTGTTGTAAGTTATTCAAAGTAGAAGTCAAGATAAAAATCTGGTTCTTAATTATCTTATCTCTAGTGAAGACAATTGGTTTCATAACCAACTTATTGTCATTAGGATCTTGTCAAAATCTAGATTAACATAAGCTCGGGGTTCTTGGACCTTTCCTTGAATTTCGACATATCTAGTTTATTTTTCTTACTTTTCTTAATCCACTTGCATTTCTTTACTACATCCGTATTTCATCAACTTATTTTTTTTAAGTTCTTGGATCTCCCAACCTTTGTATTATCAAGTGGTATCAGAGCGGTTGTATCAAGATTCCGTTCTTGATGAATCTTGGGGATTTCTTGAACAAAGGAGCAAAAAAAGTAAAAAAAAATATATAATGTAGTAGTGAATAGTACACTTTTAAAAAAAGTAAAAAAAAATGAAAGGAAAAAGGAGAAACATATTTGCTCTTCAAGAAATCAGATTTTATTTGTGTTTGTTTCCAAAGTCAAGAAAGGAGACAAGAAGAGGGTATCCTAGATCTTTAAGAATAAGAAAAAAAATTAATTTTTCTAATCCTTTGATCTTGTTCTAAAAAAATTCTTTTCTTCGTTCTAGGTTTATTTCAACTAAATCCTACTCTTTCTAGGATTGGTTCTTCAATTTCTTTAGTGCCCCAAAATCCCTTGTTTTATACTACTAAAGGCTTTGGTATGAGTTGGGTTTAATTATAAGTCTACAAGGTATTTTGGAAAGGTTAATTGAGGGGAAAAAGGTAAGAGTGGGTGAGAACAATTGAGGAAAAGAGCCAAAGTTTGAGTAATAACTATTATTATTATTATTATTATTATTATTATTATTATTATTATTATTGTTATTATTATTATTATTTACAAAAAAGATATCTCATATAGGTGCTACTGATGATGAACAGAGGGCTCTTCGGGAAGCCGAAATCCGAGCAAGAAATGATTTCACTCTACAAGCTATGCATCAACGATTCGAGAGGTGGAACTTGCAATTCCAAGAGATAAGGAATACTATTGTTGAACAAAATGAGACAATAGTTGCACTTAGGAGGGAAAATCAATATGATGTACAACCTCGAAATAATTCTAGGCCTCATAATAGAAGAAATGTACCTCATGCCCCCATTGTAAATCAAGAAAACGCTATAGATGATTTTGTTGATGATCTTGATATAACTCTAGATAGGTTGGGAAGAGATAGGAGGGGACAACGAGGTAGAGTAGAAGATGATAATATTAGCAGCATAAAAATGAAGATGCCATCTTTCAAAGGCACAAGAGACCCAGACTTGTACCTTGACTGGGAGCGGAAAGTTGAGGCCATATTTGACTGTCACCACTAATCTGAAGTTAAGAAGGTTAAGCTTGTTGTTGTTGAATTTTCTGATTATGCTTCTATTTGGTGGGAAAAGCTTACAAAAGATATACAACAAGATGGAGAACCACACATTGTTACTTGGACCGAGATAAAGAGAGTCATGAGGAATAGGTTTGTGCCTTCCCACTTTCAAAGAAACCTGCAACTGCGTCTTCAAACCTTGAAGCAAGGAACCATGACTGTTGATGAATACTTTAAAGCTATGGATATGGCTATGATCCAAGCTAATTGTATGGAAGAAGAAGAGGCCACTATGGCTAGATTTCTTAATGGTTTAAATAGAGAAATATATGATATAGTAGAGAAACAACAATATGTAACTATAGATGAATTAGTAGATTTGGCTGTAAAAATAGAAAAGTAAAATAAAAGAAGGCAGCAAGCTAGCTCATGGAAAAGTCGGCCAAACACCAATTCCAAGAAGCCATGGCCAAAACAAGAAGTGATTTCTAGACCTCAAGAAGACAAGGGGAAAGGTAAAGTTGATGAGAAAGAGGGAGGTAAAGCTTTCAATTCTAGATCCTCTAAACCTTCTAGTTCCATTCAATATCACAAATATCATGGAAGAGGCCATGAATGTCCGAATAGAAGAAATATTCTTTTGAGAGAAGATGGAGGATATGAGAGTGAAAAAGTGAGGAAGAATAGGGAAAAGTAAGTGAATATGATGTAGAACTTCCTAATGATGGTTTGGTTGGAGTAATTAGGAGGACTATAGATGGAGAATATGAGGGAGAAAAAAGTGAGGAAGAGGAAGGTGTGAGTGAAGATGATGTAGAGTTACCTTTCAATGATGGTTTGGTTGGGGTAGTTCATAGGATTATGACTATTAGTTTAGGAATCAATAGTGAAGACCAAAGAGAGAATATATTTCATACTAGGTGTGGAATAAAGGAAAAAATTTGTTCTATGATTATTGATAGTGGTAGTTGTGCTAATGTGGTGAGTTCATACTCGGTGAACATGTTAGAATTTGAATGCATGAAACGACCTAAGCCCTATAGACTCCAATGGTTAAATGATAGTGGTGAACTGAAAGTAAACAAACAATGCATGATTTCCTTAAATGTTGGTACGTATGTGGATGATGTTCTTTGTGATGTGGTTCCTATGAAAGCTTTTCATATCTTGTTAGGTCGTCCGTGGTGATATGATAGGAATGTTTTTCATAATGGAAGAAAGAATAGATATTCTCTTGAGCTTAATGACAAGAAGTATACTCTTGCACCTTTAAGTCCTTCTCAAGTGTATGAGGATCAAAATAGATTGAGAGAAATAATGGGAAAACAAAGGGGAGGGAAAAAAGTGAGCTTGAGGGAAAAGAAAAGAAAGAAGTCCAAGAGGTAAAAAAAAGAGAGATGGACAAGAGAGAGAGAGAGAGAGAGAGAGAGAGAGAGAGAGAGAGAGAGAGAGAGAGAGAGAGAGAGGGCAGCATCTTGGGCAAAGTGATAAAAGAGGATTTCAGTGATAAAAAAGAAAGTTTTGGTGAGAGGAAAGAGGCAAATAAAAAGAAAAAGGAGAGTTTGTACATAAAAGCCAAAGAGTGTTTGAACGCAAGAAAAGAGGGGTTGCCATTATACTACTTATTTACAAAGAAGTTTAATTAATTACGAGTCACTAACTTCTTCTTTTCCAGGTAGTGTTTCTTCTCTTTTGCAGGATTTTGATGATATCTTCCCTAAGGATATCCCTAAAGGTCTACCGCCTTTGCGTGGAATTGAGCACCGAATTGACTTTATGCCTGGAGCACAAAT
The DNA here is from genome assembly GCA_026770625.1 of Nicotiana glauca. Taxonomy (NCBI): domain Eukaryota; kingdom Viridiplantae; phylum Streptophyta; class Magnoliopsida; order Solanales; family Solanaceae; genus Nicotiana; species Nicotiana glauca. Next base: position 32,521 of record MU731039.1, read on the forward strand.
TCCAAATAGGCCTGCTTATAGGAGTAATCCAGAAGAGACAAAAGAGCTTCAAAGGCAAGTTAAGGAGTTGCTTGAGAAAGGTTTTGTGAGAGAGAGTATGAGCCCTTGATCAGTTCCCATACTATTGGTATCCAAAAAGGATGGAACTTGGAGAATGTGCGTGGATTGTAGAGCAATCAACAAGATAATGGTAAAGTATCGCCATCCCATTCCTTGTCTTGATGACATGTTAGATCAATTGCATGGATCCAGAATCTTTTCTAAAGTTGATCTAAAAAGTGGTTACCATCAGATTCGAATGAATCCTGGAGATGAATGGAAAACTGCTTTTAAGACCAAAAGCCCAAATATAGGCTTTATGAGTGGTTATTTATGCCTTTTGGCTTGACTAATGCACCTAGCACTTTCATGAAATCGATGAATCATAATTTTAAGAATTTTCATGGGAAATTTGTGGTGGTTTATTTTGATGATATCTTGATTTATTCTGAAAATCTAGATGAACATGTGGAACACTTAAAATAACTTTTTGAAGTTCTTAGAAAGCAACACTTGTTTGCTAATCTTAAAAATTATACTTTTGGTGTGGATCGTGTGGTATTCTTGGGTTTTGTGGTTAGTTCTAAGAGAGTTGAAGTTGATGAAGAGAAAATCAAGGTAATCAAAGAGTGGCCTAAACCTAATAGTGTAACTGAAGTTAGGAGTTTTCATGGGCTTGCTAGTTTTTATAGGAGATTCGTTAGAGACTTTACCACCATTGCTGCTCCTTTAACTGAAGTTGTTAAGAAGGATAAGGCTTTTTCATGGGGAAAAGAACAAGATGATGCTTTTAACTTATTGAAAGAAAAATTGTGTTATGTTCCTCTTTTGCAATTACCCGATTTTTCTAAATCTTTTAAGATTGAATGTGATGCTTCTGGAAAAGGAATAGGTGATGTTTTGATGCAAGATTCGAAGCTCACTGCATACTTTAGTGAAAATTTAAGTGGAGCTACACTGAATTACTTAACTTATGACAAAGAGTTATATGATTTGGTAAGGGCTTTAGCTACATGGAAATATTATTTGTGGCCAATAGAGTTTGTGGTTAAGACTGATCATGAATATTTGAGATATTTGAAAAGCCAAGGTAAGCTTAATCGCCGCCATGCAAAATGGGTTGAATTCATTGAAACTTTCCCATATGTGATTGCATACAAGCAAAGAAAAGAGAATGTGGTTGCTGATGCACTTTCAAGAAGGTATGTCTTGGTTTCTTCTCTTACTTCTAAATTGATGGGTTTTGATCAAATCAAGGAACTTTATTCTAATGATTCTGATTTTGGCAAGGCTTTTGCATAATATAAGTTGTGTCCTTATGAGAGGTTCAATCTTCAAGATGGGTTCCTTTTTAAGGAAAATAAATTGTGTATTCCTAATTGCCCTTTACGTGAATTGTTTGTTAGGGAAGCACATCGTGGTGGATTCATGGGACACTTTGAAGTGCCCAAAACTTTTGATATACTTGATGAACATTTTTTTTGTCCTGGAATGCGAAAGGATGTTGAAAAGGTGTGCTCTCAATTTCTTGAATGTAAACAAGCCAAATCAAAAATATTACCACATGGTATTTATACTCTTTTACATGTCCCTACTTCTCCTTGGATTGATATTTGTCACGATCCGGATTTCCCACCCTCGGGGGTCGTGTTGGCGCCTACTCTTAGAAGCTAGGCAAGCCACACATTTAGAATCCATAACTACTTTTGTTTTTAAATCTATTTTTACCAATTTAATGAACAAGGAATAAAGAATTAAACAACAGCGGAATTCATAATTTAGCAGAAGACTTAAATGAAATAAACCAAAGTAATAAGAAAATCCACATATGCCTCTACCTAGAACTGGTGTCACAACATTCACGGACTGTCTAAGAGTACTACACACAAAGGTCTGAAATAAGGAAATAAAACTATCTCAAATACAAAAGGAAACAGTGCATCAAAATAGGTAGAAGAGATGTCGGGCCTGCGGACGCCTGTAGGACTACCTCGGGATCTCGTGGACTGAAGGCTGGCTCCCGAACTACTACTGCGTATCGTATGCTGCTCCGATACCTGGATCTATGCAAAAAAGCACAGAGTGTAGTATCATCACAACCGACCCCATTGCTGGTAAGTGCCTAGTCTAACCCCAGCGAAGTAGTGACGAGGCTAGACCGGACCACCTCATAAACCTGTGCAGTTATATATGCATATACAGCGGAATCGCGATACAGAGACAAGTAATCAATATGGGAGGGGGAGCATGCTATGGGGAAATAACAGATAAAGCAGAATCTCAAGAGAATTATCAAGAAACCAAAATTTAACTTCTAACAAGGATAAGGAAAACAAAGGCAGATTTCATTCTCAGTTCACAACTCGTTGCAGGCGTGCAACCCGATCCCATTTCTCATATCTTGTAATAGGCGTACCACCCTATCCTATTTCATTATATCTTGTGGTAGGCGTACCACCTGCTCCCATTTCATTAAATCTCATGGTAGGCATACCACCCGCTCCCATTTCATTAAATCTCGTAGTAGGCATACCACCCGCTCCCATTTCATTTAATCTCGTGGTAGGCATACCACCCGCTTCCATTTCATTAAATCTCGTGGTAGGCGTACCACCCACTCTTATTTTATTAAATCAACAGTTCTTCCTAATGAAGTTTATCTAACATACGCACCAATTAATACGAATCCATAAGACAACAAGTACACAATAATTATGATTCACGTAGCAAAACAAATAAGGACAAGTAGCAATTAATTATGAACTTTAAGGAGCAGTTAGGCAATTTAATAGTTAGTATGTCAAATATCAAGTAGCAATTACATCACATAAACATATAGCAATTATAGTATAAATGCAAGGCATATTGTTGTGCAAGGATACCTTGGTCCACTAATAATGAGTAACACAATAAAGGAAAATGTCAACATAAAGAATCACAGTAATAGTGGAATAAGACAATTAATGCACTTGAACTGATAACAAGAAGAAATCATAACAACGGCAACAAGTGCACGGCATCACCTTTCGTGCTTTTACTCTCATCCTCACCAAGCAATGATATAATAAAACGTGCATGGCATCACCCTTTGTGTTTTTACTCTCTTTCCTCACATATAATCAATAGAATCGGCACGGAATGGTATATCGTGCGGCACGGCATCACCCTCCGTGCTTTACTCTCTTTCCTCACAATAAGAAAATAATGCACGGCATCACCCTTCGTGCTTTACACTCTTTCCTCGCAATAAACAAACAGTGCATGGCATCACCCTTCGTGCTTTAACACTCTTCCTCACCCAAACAACAATCACAAATAAGGGGCAAGGGAATAAACAAAGTAATAATAGAAATCCCGGCAAGGGAACACAATTGAACAATTAAATCCCGGCAAGAGTACAACATCAATAATCTCAACATCCCGGCAAGGGAAAATAATCAATAAGCAAGAATATACCGGCATGGGAGCAATTTAAATACTCTTTCTCTTCCTTTCACTTTTATTTCATATCTCACTTTACCACTTGAGCCAATTCTCCAAAGGGTTCAACCATTTCATATACATTTACAATTGTAATATAACTTGAGCCAATGCTCCTCGATGTTCACAGGTCACAATTTCCTCTCACAAGCTTTTCACAACAAATAGGAATTATCACCAAGACAAGAGAAATACAACGAAATCAAGATATTCACAATTTAAAGACTCATAGTCATGCTAGACACCAACGTATAGATACTCGTCACCATGCCTATACGTCGTACTCAACAATTACCACATAGGAAATAAGACTCAACTCCTAATCCCTCAAACTAGGGTTAGACCAAATACTTACCTCGATGCCTTGAACACAACTCAAGTCTCAATTATAGCTTTACCCCTTGATTCCACCGCCAATTCGCTCGTATCTAATCACAAATTACTTAATTATATCAATAAACGCTAAATAAATCAACCCCAATGCATGAAACTAAGTTTTCCAAAGTTTTAACCAAAGAGTCAAAATTCGCCCCCGGGCCCACATGATCAAAACCCAAGGTTCGAACCAAAACTCGATTACCCATTCCCCCACAAACTCAAATATATAATTTATGTTGAAATCGGACCTCAAATTGAGGTCCAAATCCCCAATTTTTAAAAAAACTAGGTTCTACCCAAAACACCCAATTTCCCCCATGAAATTCTTTGATTTTAGGTTGAAATTATGTTAAAAGATGTAAATGATTGAAATAAATGAGTAAAAACTAAATTACAATTGATTTGGAAGAAGATTTGTTCTTGGAAAATCGCCCAAAGGAGTTGTGTTTTGAAAATGCTGTGAAAAATGACTTAAAATCAGTTAAGTATAGATAATTGCAGGCCTCTGATATGGGAAATGCGAACAGGGGTTGGCAATTGCGAACCCCGACCCTCAGATGTGGGAATTGTGAAGTAATGTTCGCATTTGTGAATACTGTACAAAATGAGGGGCTTTGCATTTGCGGTCAAAAATGTCGCATTTGCGACAGACCTTATTTTGCATTTGTGAACCATTTGGTCGCATTTGCGATCAGTTGAAAAGTTTTCCCTTCTCGCATTTGCGATGCCAGGCTCGCCTTTGCGAGATTACATTTGCGAGACCTGCTTCACAAATGCGAAAACTGCAGAACATGCATACCAAATCATTTTCAAAGTTCAAAAATGCACCCGTGGCCTATCCAAAACTCACCCAAGCCCTCGGGGCTCCAAACCAAATATACACACAATCTCAAAAAATCCTACGGACTTATTCGCGCAATCAAATTACAAAAATAACATCATAAACATCGAATTAAACCTCAAGATCCAAAAATTCTTTCAAACTTCATAAATAATTCTCATTTATTGAAATCTTGAGTACCTCCTTCTTTACTACAATATAAAGGGATGCTTGTCTTCCATTGTAGAACAATATTGAAGATTAATATTATTATTGTGAGTTCTTTTGAACCTTTGTGAACTTTATTTTGAAGATTTATCTTTCTAACCTAACTAATTCATAGCTTACGGTAGTAAGATAATTTTCTTTCTTGTGATATCTTTGGTTTTTTTTGATATTCTTTGAAAGCGACTAGTTTCTTTTACTAGTTGTTGTCGTAAGTTATTCAAACTAGAAGTCAAGATCCGAATCTAGTTTTTGATTAGCTTATCTCAAGCGAAGGCAATTGGTTTCATAACAAACTTGTTGTCATTAGGATCTTGTCAAAATCTAGATTAACATAATCTCGAGGTTCTTGGAACTTTTCATGAATTTTGACATATCTAGTTTATTTTTCCTGCTCTTCTTAATCCGCTTGCATTTCTTACTACTTACGCATTTAATCAACTTATTTTATTTAAGTTCTTGGATCTCCCAACCTTTGTGTTATCACGTAATTGCCTCTCAAAAGATGAGGCCTTATTTTCAGTTCCATCCAATAGCCATTGTGATGACTTTTCCCTTGAGGAACGTCCTTCATAAACCTGAATTGTCAGGTCGTTTGGCTAAATGGGAAGTATAAATTAGTTAATTTGATATAGAATATAAAACTCAGATAGCCATTAAGTCACAAGTTTTGGCCATCTTCATGATTGACTTTAGTCTGGGACTGATGCCTTTAGCTGCTAAACAAACACTACTGGTATCAGAAACTGTATTAGGTGTTTGGACCTTGTATACGGATGGAGCTTCCAATGTAAAAGTATTCGGTCTTGGGATAACATTAATCACTCCTTCGGGAGTAACCTTGAGATAGGCCATTAGAATTGTACCGTTAACTAACAATGAAGCTAAGTACGAGGCGTTGGTTGCAGGACTTGAGTTAGCTCAGGGACTAGGCTCCGAGGTAATTGAAATAAAGTGCGACTCCCAGGTGGTAGTAAACCAGGTATATGAAATTTTTGACACCAAGGAGAAGCACATGCAATATTACTCGAATAAGGTTCAAGTATTACTTTTCCAGTTAAGGTAATGATCGATCATCCATATTCCAAGCGAAGAAAACATGAAAGTAGACGCATTGTCCAATTTGGGGTTGTCCACGAGAATGAAAGGAGCTGATTCCGATGTGGCCTTTCAACTGTTGCATTCGATATTGGACGTGGACGAATATTGAAAAGTTAACTCAGTATTGGACATGGATGAATATTGAAAATTTAACTTAACCAACCTAATTTGGGATTGGAGGGATGAGTTTATAGAGTATTTAAGGCATGGAAAATTTCTTGAAGATCCAAAAGCATCACGGGCCCTTCGAATTAAAGTTGCTTGGTATTGCCTTGTTGACGGTCAATTATACAGAAAAGTCTTTTCAAGTACCATTGGCATGGTATATAGGGACATCGGAGGTTGATTATGTGATGAGAGAAGTTCATGAAGGAGTATTCGAAAATTATTTTGGTGCAGATTCATTGGTTCTCAAAATAATAAACGCTGGCTGCTCTTGTCCCCGGATGGAACAAGATGCGAAGTTATTTGTACAAAAATATGATAAATGTCAGTGTCATGCACAGTTAGTGCATCAACCGGAAGAACTTTTGCATTCGGTGATATCACCATTGCCAATCATGAAATATAGGATGGGCATAGCTGGTCCCTTAGCATATGAGTTGTGGCAGGTAAAATTTCCTTTGGTTACGACTGATTATTTCACTAAATGGATAAAAGAAAGTGCTTATAAAAAGATTGGAAAGAGATAATTGATTAATTTCATATGGGGTCACATTATTTGTCGGTTTGAAATACCAAAAAAGTTACTTGTGATAATGAACAGCAATTTATAGGTTACAAAGTCACAAAGTTGATGGAAGAATTGAATATCAAATGAATTACATCTTCTCCATACCATCCAAGTGCTAACATACAAGTGGAGTCTACCAACAAGGTAATAATTCAAAACCTCAAAAAGAAGTTAGAAGATGCAAAAGGTAATTGGCCAGACGAGCTAACAGGTATGTTATAGGCATGTCGAACAACAACGAAATTGAGCACGAGTAAAACACCATTTTACTTATGTACAGGACATAAGTTTTGATTCCGGTGGAGATTGGAGAACCGACCATAAGGTATTCCCGGGTAAACGAGGAGGCAATTAATGAATCACTATTGATTAAGCTAGATCTGCTTGGAAAAGTATCAAAATTTAGCTTATGTAACAAATGCAAAGGATATAAAGATATTATAATCGTAGAGAAAATCATATTTCAATGTCGGATATTTGGTTTTGAGAAAAGTTACTCAAAACACCCGAGAGGTTAATGTAAGGAAGCTACGACCAACATGGGAAGGCCCTTATCGAATTTTAGCTATAGCCGGTAAAGGTTCATACCAATTGAAAAATCAAGATGGAGTCAAATTGCCAAGTAATTAGAATGTGGTTTACCTCAAAATGTATTATTGCTGACGATCCTTCCTATTACTGAAAGTATGTGCTGCACTCTATTTTTCTTCGTCCAGTTTTTGTCCCAATTAGATTTTTCTAGCGAGGTTTCTAATAGGGCAGTAACATAAAACATACTACGAGGAAGGGTCATTAACAATGTCAAGAGCTCCAGATTTCAAATTCTTATACTCAGCATCTAAACACTGTGGGACATATTATATTAGTACACTAAAAGTGTCACAAAGACCGAGGACTGTTCAAACCGGCAGCTTCACTTTATCAGGATCGTGGATTGCATGATCAAACCTATAAAAATAGGTTGTATATGCTAGACACATCTATTGGCAACTTTATTTATTTAAGAAAATAAATATTTGTGTAAATGTAATTTTAAAGATGGAAATAACAATTCAAAGTTCTTTTGTTTTATCTTATTTCTTATCCGAATGATACGTTAAATTATTTTCTGTTTGAAAGTTAATTAAACTTCAAATGCTTGTGCCAAAATAAGCAGGAGACATTCTTTTCAAGAGCGCTGCAACCATAAGGATCCTCTCTTATGGAACCTTCATAGTCAAAGGGTAGATTCCAGAAGTATGAATGTCCGGGATTAAATTTATCGGATGTAAAAAAAATCTTGAGCTTTATCAGTTAATAAAAATAAATTTTTTTGTACAATACTTAAGCAAAATATTTCCTTCATTATTTAAAATGACAAACTTCATTATTTGTGGCATGGTGCACCATCGCCACAAACAATAACTCTTATCCCAATATGGGCCTGACGTATGTGTCACCTCAAAATCAATACCAAACCGGATATATGGCCCAAACTCTATTTATTTACTGTTCATGTCCCAGATAAACACATCTCCAAATACTCAGTTCAATAGTGTTACGCATCAAAGGGATCAACAACATGTGAGAATCAAATACTCCCTCCATTTCAATTTATGTGAGCCCATTTGAATGGGCACGTAGTTTAAGAAAAGAGAGAAGACTTTTGATCTTGTGGTGTAAAATGAGGCACATATATTTTGTGTGGCTATAAATCATTCTGTAAAGGTAAATTGTTTTCAAATAAGGAAAGGGGTCATTCTTTTTGGCACGGACTAAAAATGAAAAAGGTTCACATAAATTGAAACGGAGGGAGTAAGATTTACTGAGATAGAAATATCATATACGGATGTGGCATCACGATTTAGAACATGTGTACAAATAAAGCATGTAGCGGTGAGACAACAAGAATAGCCCTATCAAGTCTCAAACAAATAGCACTTAGCCTAGACATGATGTCTAACATGAATCACAGTTCAAATAATTAAACAAGTAGGAAAACATGGGGATAACAAGATATGATAACAAAACAAGCCCGGTAATAGCCTAAAGGTCTACCCAAACCTTGAACACGCCAGTGCACATATACACGCTCGTCACCTAGAACATACATCATCCTAATATCATTCATATGACGTAGTTCTCAAGGTTTAATACCCTCAAATCCAAGTTAAGATATGTTACTTACCTTAAAACGCGCAAATCACAACTCCAACAAGTCGTTCCCACATGTATCGGCCTCCAAATGACTTGAATTTTCACAAACAACTCAATATCAACAAATAATGCCATAGGAAACAACTTCAAATAATAAATTTTCGATCTTTATCAATATCAAAAAGTCAACCCAAATATTCTATCCTGGGCCCGCACCCCAGAACCTAGTCAAACTCACAAATTCCGAACACTCATTCAATAACAAGTTCAATGATACCAATTTCGACCTTGATTCGACCTTCAAATCCTTAATTTTCACTTTAGGAAGTTTCTACAAAAATCCGTAATTTCTTAACTTTAATTCACTAATTACATACTAAAAACAAAGATAGAATCATAAAATAAAAATAAATCTGAGTCAAAAATATTTATCCCGATCCAGATCTTGAAAATACCGTTCAAAGTCGTTGAAATCCGAGCTACACAACTCAATATATATTAAAATAAACCAAACTTTCGAAATAGAGTACTATATAATCTGCCTAGGTACTGCACATTGTGAACGCGGGACCCTCGTCGCATTTGCGAAGACCAAAATTAATCTTCACAGAAATAGGCCTTCGCGTTTGCGTCCTCCACCTCGCGAACGCGATGAAGCAAAAGTCCAAACCTTTGTGAACGCAGCCTGGACCTCGCAAACGCGTATGCTAAAATCCCCCCAGCACCTGGCTGCTTCGCGAACATAAAGAAGGGTGACTGCCCATCCCCCATAACACTTCGCTAATGCGACCGCCTTGTCACGAACGCGAAGAATGAAACAAGAACTGAGGCATCCGCAGTCCAAAATCAAAGCGGAATGATTTGTAGCCCATCCGAATCAAACTCGAGGCCCTCGGGACCCCGTCCAAACATACCAACAAAGTCCTGAAACATTATATGAACTCGCTCGAAGCCTCAAAACACATCAAACAACACCAAAACCCCAAATCTCACATCGATTCAAGCATAATAAACTAATGAACTTCCAACTTCTAAAACTAATACCAAACAATATCAAATCAACTCTGAATGACCTCAAATTTTGCAGGCAAGTACCAAATGATATAACAGATCTATTACAACTCTCGAAACGAAAATCTAAATATGGTATCAACAAAGTCAAACCTTCCAAACTTTTAACTTTTCAACTTTTGCCAAAAAGCCTCAAACCAACCCACTGACCTCCAGATCAATATCCGAACATACACCTATGTCCAAAATCACCATATGAAGCTATCGAAACCATCAAAACTCCACCCCGGAGTCATCTACAGAAAACTCAAAATTCAATCAACTCTTCCAACTTAAGCTTCCATCCTTGGGACTAAGTGTCTCAATTCATTCCAAATAATCCCCGAAACCAAAACAACCACCCCGATGTCACGACCCTAATTTTTCCTCTATAGGATGTCATGATGGCACCTAGTCTGTACGACTAGTTAAGCCTAATGTTTGTTAAAATTTGAATATAATATATTTAACAAGTACCAAAATAAAATTGAATAACTGATAAAACTTTCTAAAATAAAATCTCATCATATACACCCAAAATAGGTGGAACTGAGTCATAAGATCTATAGAGTATAACTAGAGTAGCTACTATATCACTGTCTGAAATAAAATACAACAGTAAATGAGAATAAAGGAATGTGACTCTGAGGCCTGGGAACACTAAGCAGGCATACCTTGAAGTTTTCGATAAAGCCAGCAAGCAGGTAATCTCTAACGACTGGCACGAGCAGACATACCTGGATCTGCACACAAAAAAGTGTAGAAGTGTAGTGTGAGTACACCACAATGGTACCCAGTAAGTATCAAGCCTAAATTCAGTAGAGTAGTGACGAGGTCAGGTCAAGACACTTACTGGGATATAAATAAACAATATAAAAAGTTAATATGGATATATAATAGAAAGTGAAGAAACAACTGATACAGAACAAGATGATAGCAAGAACTAGTGTCAGAAATCAACAATAAAAATAGCATAAAACAATCAACTAAAGTGCTACAATAATCATGTACGGACAACAACTGCTAGAATAATAAAGAATGAAACAACAAGATATATTCCCACCAAAAATACTTTGCAACATGAAATAAACAGCAAGAATCACAATAAAGCACTGTCTCGTGTATAATGAAATCAAAACCGAGGTACCGCCTCATCTAATCAAGAATCATAACTGTGGTACCGCCTCGTATTCATGTTTTTCAATTTCAATCACAATCTTTCCTTATACCGCTGTGTGAGACTTACATTTGAAATTAATTTTTTCGAAATAGCGAGATGCACTTTAGCCCACCTTATGACGCAACGTGGCTTCACATAGTTCCCCTACAAGCAACACACACATAATTCCCATTTTATACTGTTGCGTGCATTTTAACCCCAAGCCCTATACCACCACATTCGCGTTAATATCATATCACAATAACAACTCACACCACAAGTACCCATATATAACAACTTGACAACAACAATAATATCAATGTTACCACAAAAATAGCCCATGGCTCCACCACAACGTATACAAGAATATGAAACAACAAAAATGAATGAAAAATGCTCAATAAGATAGATGTTTCAACAATAACCAACATCACCTCAACGTATTAATTACTTTCACAACTTCAGCACCAAATAACTCAACAATGAGAGAATAATGCATAACCACAATATTAGATAAGAAGAACTCTCAATAAAAGAGATAACATTTAACAGCGAGTCTCAAATAATGGAAATCAACAAGTAAGGGGTAACATGAACAACTACTTCAAGTAACGAAAATCAATAAGCAAACATATAACAAGGAAAATAACTTTGGATAATACTAATTATCAATGAAGAGATAACATGTAACAATTAAAAGAGGCAGCAAGTTCAAGTAAAGCATGGGAGCAATTTAGCAAGTAGGATGTATAACAAGTACTAAACAAGTCAATTACGGCATGTAGGGATAGTCTAACACAATTAAGGATAAATTGACTATCATAATTTAGAACATGATATAGCATTTCAGTTAAAGCACATAAATAGTCTAAGTAGTCTAAACCGGTCAAATACCATGTACAACCCATGTACCTACTCATCACCTTGCGTACACAGATTTCACTTAGAAAAATTGAATTAAATAATACCAATCCTATGGGGTAGTTCCCTCACATGAAGTTAGGGAAGACACTGATCTCATCTAGCTAATTCAACACTCGAAACTAGCTTTTCTCTTAAAATCAGCCTCCACGCGGCTCAAATCTAACCAAAATCGACTAAATATCATCAAATAATGCTAGTGAATTTATTTGCAATAGATAAAGTTAAGATATTTACTTTTTTCAAAAAGTCAACAAAAATTAACCAGGGGACCATCAGGTCAAAACTCGAGTTCAATGGTAGATTATGTCTACTCATGACCCCACGAGTTCATATCTGTGATTAATTTCAAAATCCATATCCAAATCGACTCTCAAAACTCAATTTCTTAATTTTCAAAAATATGCAAAGTTTCACCAATTCTCAATTTGTTGCACATGATTTTGATATTGAAATCTAAGATATGTTAATGGAATAATATTAGAAATAGATTAGAATCAATTACCCAAGGTTTGTAGGTGAAACACCCCTATCCAAATCACCTTCTACCGAGTCTAGGGTTTAAACATGAGGGAATGGGTGATAAATCCCGACTTTCAACCATTATGTTCAACTGCAGTTATCGCAATTGCGATAAGGGTTCACAATTGCGAAGAAAACCTCCAAATTCATCACTTAAGTCCTGGGAAGCTCTTCGCAAATGCGAAGATGGGATCGCATTTGCGACCCATGCTGCCCTCGCAAAAGCGAAAGTTTTTGTTGCAAATGCGAACTACCCAATTTCAAGACCACTTTGCAATTGCGAGCTTGGCATCACAATTGAGACACCTAAGGCCCCCTTTTAAGCTCTCAAATGCGACCCTGGTGTCCGCAATTGTGACACCAGAACACCAGACACTAGTGTTCTTGAGTTTTCAGTCCAAGACACTCTGAAACATGTCCGACACTCATCCGAGCCCTGGGGCTCCAAACCAAATATCTACAAAAGTCCAAAAGTATCATACGAACTTGCTTGCGCAATCAAAATATAAAAATAACACCTAAAACTATGATTTGAGCTCTAAAATGCATGAAATCCAAGGAAATTTTCAAGAACTTTTAGAATTACAACTAAGCTTCTGAATCTTATCAAATCAACTTTAAACGATACCAAATTTTGCAGACAAGTTCTAAATGTCATAAAGGACCTATTCCAATTCCCAAACTAAAATTCCAAGCTCGATAGTTAAAAGTCAACCTACGGTCAAACTTTTCAACTTTCAGTTATCAATACAAATCGACCTACGGACTTCCAAAATTAATTTCGGGCATACGTCCAAGTCCGAAATTATGATATAAAGTTATCAAAGCCATAAAAATACAGTCCCATGATCGTTTTCACAAATTCAAATTTTGGTCAACATTTTCAAATTTAAACTTCTAAGTCAAGAATCAAGGGGCCAAATCAACTCGAAAGCTTTCCAGAATAAAACTAACCAACCCCCCAAGTCATAAAAGCATAAACACATATGTGTGAAGCAATAAAAGGGATAACGGGGCATAATTACACAAAATCACCGATCAAGTCGTTACACCCGACAAGTCACATAACCATAAATGAACATAGAAGAAGTAATAAATAGGGGAACTAGGCTACAATACACAAAACGACCAGTTGCGTAATTACAATAAACATACATGAACCCTGGTTTGCTAAAGTTAACCTTTTTCGCCTCACTGGGGGAAAAGATTTTGATGCTATTCTGGTCGCAATCTTCCTTCTCGATGGGAATGCTAACATGGTGAATGCAAGAAGGATACCTATGGACAGGCCAATTTCTATCATTATGGGGGTTGATAGTTTCCTTTTGGACTTGAAAGGGAATAGTGAAAGGTAGTGGAGAAGTTTATAGGCGGTATAATTCATGGTCATGGTTACCTTGAAACCGGAAAAAATATTTGTCGAACCTTCGAATAACACGTGTTCGTTTCACTATATGCAAGGAGACATGCGTCTTTTCAAGTGTTAGAAACCATTCAGAAACTTACCCGTTAAAAAAAGAGATTTTATCTACTTCTCGGTAATACTAAAGTGTTGTCACCGAAAAGTAGGGAGACTATCTATATAGGAAAAAATTAACTAATACTAGGTGGACGCTCGACGAGTTGACACATGGAACTAAAGACGGGCATGATATAAGTCAGCAAATAGGTGGTACCAGATACAAACATGTGAGCGGTGCTAAATAAATTCCAAAGGCATTGGAACCAAGAACAAAAATTTGAAAGGAAGACATTAGTTAAAAAAGACAACATTTAATGAGCATCTGTTACAAAAAATCTTTATGTCAATGATCAACTGTTATGCAGCCATCAAGAAGGATTTTATTCTTATTAAAGGAGAACTTGATTTGATGATTTTGTCTAATAAAGCTATAAATAGGAGAATTTGTATCCATAGTTGGACACACAACACTATCTACACACAAGCTAAATATATTCTTATTATATCAATCTACTTTCTTTCTTTTGCACTTGATATTGTTCTTACCATTGCTTTTGGAGAAGCTAAGTTCATAAGCAGGCTTATATTTTTCTTGAAGTTATTTTAATGATATTGTTAATATTATTATTTTTCTATATTCTTGGATCAAATTAACTAAAGTGTCTATAAACCACGCTGCAAATTCAAATATATCGTGGTTAAATAGTGTCATAGAAAATAAAAATAGAGGCAACCCTCTAAATAACTTTGAGTATAGAGTGGCCGATGAATGTTTTCTCTCAGCGCACGTTAATAGAGTATTGATAACGTGCACGAGCACTATGACAATTCCGACCACCAGTATTCTACCGTCACCGGCGAGCTTAGTAACACTGGTCAATGCTAAACTGGCACATTCAAAACCACTCACGTTTGGCAGCTTTCTACCAGTACAATTTGAAACTATACGTGAAGAACTAGAAGAGGAAGAGAGAAATGCAAATCAACTCAAATTATCTGGGAAACGAGATGTGCAAAGAACAGGGGAGGAGGTTCCCTGCCGACTTCAATTTTCTTATTTAGCAAAACCCACAGCAAATTCTCCAGCTATACCACAAGCACCAGTGATAATCAAACAGGAAACCCAATTGGTGGATGAGAAAGCTTACCAGAGGAATCAAAGTTCACAAATGGGTAACGCAGTTACATACATACCTCCAAATCTACATAGAGATACATTTGTAGTGACGATAGTTAATGAGGACATTAAGGAACTACAGGAATATTGGGGCAATTCCCTCATAGGATATGTTTTAGGGGATAATCCTTACTTCAAATCCATGGAGAATTATGTTGACAATGTCTGGAATTTTGTTAACAAACCAAAAATTCTATATTATGATGGTGGCTACTATATTTTCAAATTTGATTCAGTGGATGATAGGGATCGAGTCATGCAATTAGGTCCCTATACTTTCCATAATAATTCGTTCATATTGAAGAGTTGGTTGATTGATTTTGTGTTTGAACTTAAATGCCTAACTGTAATTCCACTATGGGTAAGATTCCCAAGTTACCAGTTGGATATTGGTCTACTGAAGTACAAAGCAAATTGGCTTAGTGTAGTGGGCAATCTTATGTACACTGATTTGTTTACAGCTGAGATGAATCATATTTCATATGCTCGAGTACTGGTTGAAGCAGATATCTCTCATCATTTGCCAAGTGATATTGAAATCCATACTCCAGCAGGGGTTATCCAACAAGGTATTGAGTATGACTAGAAACCAAAATATTGTACAGACTATGCTAAGGTTGGGCATACTACGGAGGAATGCAAACAGAGGAAGGCTCAATAGACAAATGAAGAGTTTGCTGAGCAAAAAAAGAAGAATAAAAGAGTAGAAGGAAAAGAAAGTTGGAGACTAAATGGGTGGCAAAAGGTAAGAATAACAATATAAATGAACCAACTAATATTGCTACACATACTTCTGAAGAAAGGGACAACGTAATAGACTCAAAAGGGACAAAGGCTGCTTTAGATGAGAATGAATTTCCAGCATTAGCAGCAATAATAAGGAAGATGGAGGGAAAGTTAAAATAGTGGCTGAGGGAGGATTAGAAGAGCAGGCACACGCTAGTTGTTCTACCAGTCATATTGGTGTTGCTAACAGATTTGAGGTACTCACTCAAGTATGTATCTCATCTGTTGCAGGGCAGGGTGGGCATGATCATCCCATACCCCCATGATTATAAGCACATGGAACATTAGAGGGCCCAATAGGACCTTTAAACAAAAGGAGATGATTCTCTTTTTGAAAAAGTATAAAGTAGAAGTAATGGGGATAGTTGAGACAAGAGTTAAGGAGAATAAATCTAGAAGAATTACATAGAAAATAGATAAGTATTAGAGAGCAAAATATAACTATGACCATGCTTATAATGGTCGTATTTGGATATTGTGGAAATCTCATATCCAACTCCAAATACTGGAAGTAGATGCTCAATTCATACACTGTAAAGTGGAAGACCCAAACAGTGATAAAAGATTGATGTTCACTGTGATTTATGCCTATAATGAATTAATGCCAAGGAAACAGTTATGGGATAAGCTTGTTGCCTTAGGAACCTCCATAATAACTGAGCGGTTTATTAGTGGTGACTTCAACAATGTCTTGCATGCAAATGATAGGATTGGAGCCCCAATAACGCAGGCAAAGGTATAAGGCTTTAAAGACTTAATCGATCGACTACAACTTACTCCCTTGAACAGCACGGGGTGGCATTATACGTGGTGTAATAAGAGGGATGAAAATGCAAGAGCTTACAGTAAGATAGATTGGGCATTTGGGAATTATAGATGGCTGATGAGCTATGGTCATATTGAAGTAGAGTTCTTGAATACCGGAGTTTCTGACCACTCACCTATACTGCTGAATTGTAACTTTGGAAAGACAGAACAACATTTGCACCTTAGACTTTTCTAACTATATCCTTCAGTACTTCACCATAAGGCTGCACTTTTAGGCGGGCCCGAGCCTAAATGGGCCAAACGGGCCGGGCCTGGGCCTGGCGGTCCCGGGCTCGGGCGGTCCCGGGCTTCGTGGGCCTGCTGGGTGGAAC
>MU731039.1:53711-68937 GCA_026770625.1 Nicotiana glauca
AGGACCGTTTGGCCCGTTTAGCTTGCGGGCCCGGTCCGGTCCCGGGCCAGGCCCAGCCCACCATACAGCCTTACTTCACCACCCTGACTTTCCAAGGATAGTGAAAGAAGTATGGATACAAGATTATGTAGATATAGGGTAGTCAAGAACCTGGCAAAAACTAAAGAGGCTATAGGAGTCTCGGAGGAAGCTAAATGCTTACATGGCATCATACCAACAAAAATTAAACCAAGTCAAGCAGAAACTAAAACTGGCTCAACATCAACTTTCCCTTCAACCACTAAACCAAGAGCATATTAAAAAGGAGAGAGGAGCTTTGATGGAAGTGGAAAAGTGGAGTAATGTAGAGGAACAAGTTCTAAGGCAGAAGTCCAGAGCTACTTGGATGCAATATGGAGATGCAAATACAAAATACTTCCATGCCCAATGGAAGATGCACACAACTGCTAACATAATTATTTCTGTTCATAATGATGCAGGTATCAGAATCACAGAACCTAAACAAGTGGAAGATCAATTTATTGAATTTTTCAAGAAGTTGATGGGGGAGTCATCACATAACCTTCCTTGTCCAAATGTTGAGGTGATCAAGAAAGGGGCATGTCTCTCAAGACAACAACAGTTGGAGCTAATCAAAACTGTCACAGTGGAGGGAATAGTTGAGGCTATCAAGAGTATGCCAACTGACAAAGCACCATGTATTGATGGATTCCCAATTGAATTTTTCAATCAACAATGGGAGGAGGTGAAAGAGGATGTGATCACTGATGTGCTGAGCTTCTTCCAAACAGGAAAGCTACATAAGGCTATCAACTGCTATTACTCTAATATCAAAAGTCACTAACCCCACCCAGGTTAAGGACTTTAGACCTATAGCTTGTTGTACAACACTTTATAAGATCATCACTAAAGTTATCACTGGCAAACATTTATGAATCATCTGGTGAGAGATTCACAATCAGCTTTTATAGAGGGTAGAAGCATTACTAACAATATTCTGTTCACTCATGAAATGTTTAAAGGATACAAAATGAAAGGGATATCTGCAAGGTGTGTACTTAAGGTTGATCTCAGGAAAGCATATGATACTTTGGATTGGTATTTTCTGAAAAAGGATGTTGATTGAACTGGGATTTTCACACAAGTTCATTGAGTGGATAATGGAATGCATAACAACTGTTACCTATTCCTTAACTCTGAATGGAGGGCTCACTAAACCATTTAGAGGTCAAAGGGGAATAAGGCAGGGTGGCCCTATGTCACCTTATCTATTTGTGATTGCCATGGAATATCTGCAAAGAGAATTTAATCAACTTGCACTAAATAAGGAGTTCCATTTCCACCCTAGGTGCAAAAAGCTAGGAGTGGTACATGTGTGTTTTGCTGATGGCTTACTGATGTTTTGCAGAGCAGATTTGCCTTCTATCAGGCTGCTTCAACAAGCTTTTATGAAGTTTTCAAAAGCCTCAGGTCTCCAAGCTAATCCAGACAAGAGTTCTATTTATCTTGCTGGTATTTCAGATAGTGTGAAAGAGGACATTCTGTAGGAATTGGGGTACAATGAAGGTACACTACCATTCAAATATCTGGGGGCGCCATTAGTATCAAGGAGGCTGACTAATCAACAATGTCGGTCACTGGTGGAGAGAATTACTGCAAGGATCAACTGTTGGACATCAAAACTATTGTCATATTCTGGAAGGCTCCAGCTTATTAAATTAGTAATTTTTGGAGTACAGTCTTACTGGGCACAAGTGTTCTTATTGCCAAAGAAGATAGTAAAAATGATTGAAGCCATATGCAGAACTTATTTATGGACAGGTCAGGCAGAAATCTCTAGGAGAGCATTGGTAGCTCGGGACAGAATTTGTTTGCCACAAATAATGGGGGCTCTAAATGTTATAAATCTGTGTTACTGGATCAAAGCAGCAGTGGCAAAACATCTATGGGCAATCACCAAGAAAAAAGTTTGCCTATGGATCGGATTAGATGGATCCATTATTACTACATAAAGAACAAGATCACTGATACCATACCTATACCAAAGAATACAGCTTGGGTAGTGAGGAAAGCTATTGAACTCAGGAAGTTTATACTGGAATTACCTACTTTGCAAGGAGACCTACTTTCAAGACTGAGCACTGCAGAGCACATATGGGAGATTCAGTGTAAAGAAGTTATACAAGTTACAGACTCAGGGCCAAAAGGTGTACTGGAAGTGTCCGATTCTGCAACCTCATATACACCCTCGACATAATTTCAACCTATGGTTGGCCATACAAGGAAGATTACCAACTGTTGAAAGATTACAGAAGATGGGTATCCAAGTTCATTCATCTTGTGTTTTCTGTGCACTGGCAGATGAACATTTTGAACACCTTTTCTTTCACTGCTCATACACAAAGACTATATGGAAAAGACTATTGAATTGGATGGGGTATCCAAGGCAAATCAGAACATGGGCAGAGGAACTAAAATGGGTGACAACATATGCTAGGCAGAAGAAGGGAACTTGAACTATTATTACAGCTGTTTTTGGAATGCTTATATATCTCTTATGGAGAGATAGGAACATGATCAGATTTCAACATGGACGATCTTCATCGGAGAGTATATGTCGTGAAATTGCAAGTTATGTATATATAAAAGGAAATACTCATCTCAGCTGGCAGAAGCATTTGGTGCTGTTGAATAGATATCCTTAGTCTAACTTAGCTTAGTAATTCATAATTGTTCTTTTGTCTTCTTGATTATAGAGAATTGTATAGGCTGAGGTATTTGCACAGGACATAGCTGGAATACACCTTTATAGGTGATATAGATGAATTAGTGTCAAGGAGAGATAAGGAACTGGTCAGCAGCTGCTATATTTTGTAATGATCAGTTTTTTGATGAAATAGAAATGATAGTTTATTGGGAAAAAACATAGTATCATGATTTGCTTTTATCTTCTCAAGACAAAATTAGAGGCGGATCAAAGATCTAAATTCAATGAGTTCAACCTTTAAATTTGTTAGCATTGAACGTATTATATTTCTAAAGCTATGATTTCATATATATCTACTATTTCTTGCAATTTTAATAAATATTTGTACATAAATTTATGTTCCGCATCAAAAGCTATGAGTTCAATTGAACTCATCACCTTAATGCTACATACGCCCCTGAACACAATATATATTCGAGAAGTTGTAAGATAGGAAACGAAATAAAAGTATAATTTTTGTGCTCATTTAATATTAATTCGAGCTAGTGGCACATATTTGTTGCCATGGCTTGGGCTCGATCTCTTGGTAGAATTTGGAGGCAATGGAGTATTTGAAATTATATTAGATTTCAAAGGCAGAGCGTAGTTTTCTGAAATAAGCCAAGACCATAGAAGACATTGTCAACTTGAGCTCCCAACTTCCCATTTGTCCATTTCTCCAACCTCACTCTTATCACCTCTCAAAGTCTCTCTCTCTTTCTCTCTCTACCTTTGAGCTTCCCATGCATTCCCACACAATTAATCCCATTCCCTTGAGATAATGTTGAAAACTTTTTTGCATGCTCAGCTTACAACGTAAGCCATATTATTATTATTTCTCATTTGTAGCAGCCCTTTGTAAGGGCGCGCACCGACAAGTGTGCGCACCCCCACTCCTAGTCTATGCAATGTCGGCAGCTTACCGTTACAGCAACCACAACCGCCATCATAATCAGCACCGCCTTCTCCTCCTCGCCGTGTTGCTCGCCGCGGCTGTTGTCTCCGCCTCCTCGGGAAGTTCCGAGGCGGAAATTCTCTTAAGGTTCAGTAAGTCCTTGTCCAAAAATGATGCATTTTCCAATTGGAATCCCAACGTACCACCTTGCGATAAAAAGACCGATAACAACAATTGGGAAAATGTTATTTGTGAAAATGGTTTCGTTTTCGGTTTACGGTTGGAGAATAAAGGATTAAGTGGTACAATCGATGTGGACGCTCTTAAGGAATTTGCCAATTTCAGAACCATTAGTCTCATTAACAATAATTTTGAAGGCCCTTTGCCAATTATGAGTAAACTTGCGGGATTGAAAACTGCTTATTTTTCAAACAACAAATTTTCTGGCCAAATTGACAATAATGTTTTTGAAGGGATGCATTGGTTAAAGAAGCTTCATATTGCTAACAATCAATTCACAGGAAAAGTACCCTCCATTTTTGGTCAATTGCCTAAGCTTACGGAATTGAGGCTAGAAAATAACAAATTTGAAGGTCAATTACCTGATTTTAATCAAGAGAGGATTATGGATATGAACTTCTCCAACAATTCTCTTGTGGGTCCAATTCCTCGTGGCCTTTCTAGTCTCAAACCTTCATCATTTGAAGGTAATATTTTTTGTAACTTACATATACCTGATATTTACCAAACTAACAAAATGTGTGATATGTGTCCATTAAATAAACTTACATCATCTAGCTAACAGTGGTTAATTAACATGTAGTCTTTCTTTAAAATGAATCTTAAGCTTAACTTTTTGGTGTCTGATTTTTCCTAAGTCCCAACACTATGACTATATTGTTCCTTCCTCTGTTTTCTTAATTAAACTGCCGTAATTGTCATTTAGATTGTGGAACTATATTTGGCAATTGTAAGTCCTTATATGCTATAATCGTATGGGCGGAGCTAGGAGGCCAGAAGTGGTTCATATCCGAACCTCTTTTGCCGAAAACTTACAATGTGAATATAAGGTAGAAAAAAATTATGTACTATATTAGATGTTGTGCGTATTTACTTTTTTATTTTATTTTTTGAATTCCCATTGTGAAAATCTTTTCTTCGGCACGGACTATCGGCATTTATGAATTCTTCCTTCACCACTCTTGTTTTACATCTCATAATCTTGTACCCAAAAAAATTCCTCTGATGAACTAAATTAGAAAATATCCTCTCATTTTCATCCAAATTATGTTCCATCAGGATTATAATGTCTTGGTCAAAGATATATGCGTGAAGTAATATTTGATTCTCCTTTTTGTTACGTTCCTTAAATAAAACAGGTAATGATCTTTGTGATGGGCCATTATCCAAATGCACGAGTGAGCCAAAGATAGCTCTTTGGACAATTATATTGGTGGTTATAGCAGTGGCGGCAGCTATAGCTGCAATTATTGTTGTTATTGTTATCCTTCGCCAACGCAAGCAGACACCTGAAACAGAAGCAAGATCAGGCGCAGCTAATAATTCACCCGGGGGCGCCACTCACCAGAAGGCGCCCTCGGCAGATCTAGATAAGATGGAACAGGGTCAAATAGTGGCTCCTGACCGTTCTCCGGAGGGCGGAAAGAGGCCTGAACCAGCTCAGAAAATTCAATTTTTGAAAGATGATACGGAGAAATTTGACTTGCCAGATTTGTTGAAGGCATCGGCTGAAATATTGGGAAGTGGAATATTTGGATCAACTTATAAAGCTGCACTTAGCACTGGACCTGTTATGGTTGTCAAAAGGTTTAGGCAAATGAATAATGTAGGCAAGGAAGATTTCCATGAGCATATGAGAAGGCTGGGCAGATTGAGCCATAACAACTTGCTTCCTGTTGTCGCTTTCTATTATAGGAAGGAGGAAAAGCTTTTGGTTTCCGAATATGTCAACAATGTCAGCCTTGCAGTTCATCTTCATGGTACGTACTATTATTCTTACACTTTTTAAAGATCAATATGATATAATGATAAGTACTTGCAATATGACAAGTGATTAAGAAATCCTCACCTGCACCTCTGGAGTGTTTAAAATATAACCACAGTTTACAATGTATTTACAGATTAGCCAATTCGTTCAAACTTTAGGGTACGACGTCCTGGAGTTCAAACTTCAGGATATCGTGTCATAAAGTTCGAAAATTATGTGCGGAAGTTCGAATCTTATGTACTGAAGTTTAAATTAGCAGTTCAAAAATCAGGACACTATATCCTGAATTTCATTAGCAGCTCAAAAATTCAGGACGCTAAGTCCTGAATTCCAAATTCAGGATACTTAGTCCTGAAGTTTGGGTGAATTGGCTAATCTTTAAATGCATGATAAATTGTGGATATATTTTAAACATCAGGCTTAAAAGTAGTTATTCGTACACTTAGCCCTCATATGTTGAATTATATGATCGTCTTATTTAAGAAATTAATTTTTTTAGAAAGATTACACTTTCATTTACTTAATTATATCTACAAATCATCCCTCATATATGATTCTGATCATTGGCCATGGACGTAAAAATTCTTTCTTTGATTAAGAGTGGTGGTTAGACTTTGAACTCAGAATCTTTGGCTGCTCTGATATTTAGTTGAATCTTTTGACCATTTCATCTACAAATTTAGACTTCTAAAAAGAGCATTTATTTATTTATGTCTTCAACGTATATGTATGTGACAATTGACGTTCTGATGTTTTAGCAGGAAATAAATCGCGTGGGCAACCAAGCCTGGATTGGCCAGCTAGGTTAAAAATAGTGAAGGGAGTAGCCAGAGGACTATTATACCTCTACAACGAGCTTCCAAGCTTGACAGCACCCCACGGTCACCTCAAATCCTCCAACGTTTTACTAAACGAATCCTACGAGCCACTCCTAACAGACTACGCCTTACTACCAGTTGTAAACCTAGAGCATGCTCAAGAACACATGATCGCATACAAATCACCCGAATTCAAGCACAGCGGCCGAATCACACGTAAAACTGACGTATGGACATTCGGAGTTTTAATACTCGAGATCTTAACGGGGAAATTCCCGTCTAATTTCTTGCAACAAGGCAAGGGGAGCGACACGGATTTGGCAGCGTGGGTTCAGTCAGTTGTTAACGAGGATTCATCCAACGTAGATGTATTCGAAAAGGACATGAGAGGAACAAAGAATTCGGAGGCGGAAATGATGAAGTTATTGAAGATAGGATTGAGTTGTTGTGAGCTTGATATGGATAAGAGGTTTGATATGAAAGAAGCAATGGAAAGAATTGAGGAAGTAAAAGAGAGAGAAGGGGATGATGATTTTTACTCTTCTTATGCAAGTGAAGCTGATATGAGATCTTCAAGAGGATTATCTGATGACTTTTCTCAGGTTTCATTGAACATTTGAAGTGTAACGCTAAGGCATTTTAATTTATTCGACTCACGATCATCGTAATGGGATTGGACTTTATTTTGTTTTGATGCCTGGTTGGGGGTATAAGGTTGATTTTTTATGGTTGGGGATAGCTACATAGCCACTGAACAAAATCAATAATATTA
This sequence comes from Nicotiana glauca, assembly GCA_026770625.1. NCBI lineage: Eukaryota > Viridiplantae > Streptophyta > Magnoliopsida > Solanales > Solanaceae > Nicotiana > Nicotiana glauca. Next base: position 60,951 of record MU731039.1, read on the forward strand.
AAAAAAAAAGTGACAGAAAAAGCACTTCTCTGTTTTTTTTGCGATTCAACTAAAGCAAGCATGTAAATTATCCTTGATTAATCTAGTTTAGCTAGTTACTTTTTCATTACTTTTTTTTTTTGGGAAACTTTATCAGGCTTACTATATTTGGAGTTGATCTGCATAGCCATCTACAAAAATTATACTAACAAAAAACATTGGGGGAGAATTTCTTTTTCTACTTAGTTTGTTTGCTCCGTAATGATTCATATTACATAGGATAATACATAACCCTGCAGAAATTTGACAATTTGGTTTGGAGAAGAGGAAGGAAGAGATAAAAAATAAGAAGAAGAAATCTAATTTTTTAAATTTTAACAAAGACTTAACAGTGCTATATATGATGGGGTCAGGATTGCTCTAGTAAGAGATTGCTCTAGTAATTTGCAATTAAGTCGTATCTAATTGATGCCTCGTGTTCTTGAGAAAGGAAGTAAGCTATGCAATACAACGTATAAAATGCTACACTGTTACTGTCATGGGTGGCTTTCCGGCCATGCCCCGTGACACCTTGAACATGCCTTGTGGCATCTTGGTAAGCCTCCCAATGCCTAGCGCCATAGCCGGCCTCGTGATCTTGGTCGCGCCAAGTAACAAGTGCACGTGTGCCTATGTTGCCCTATCAATAGCCCCGGCCAGCACCCAGCGACAAGCAGATGCCAACAACGCTCCTTGTAAAGTCGCATCCCAGCGCGCGCCCGTTATTAGTGCAATCGACCCATGCCCTTTCGCCATCACCGTGTTATACCTTATTTTAACACGGGTCAAACTAGAGTATAACATATTGGTAATTCTGAAGGTTTAATTAATTAAAAAGAGTCGTCACCTAATTATTTTAACGGTGAATTAGGACACAAATTTAAACTAAGTAGTGCTTAAAGTTAACTCTGCTTTTACGGTATGCTTAACCTTAAACATTCTAGGTAAGAGTTCTAATTAATCCTATAGGGAAGGTTATGAAGGCACACTATATGACCCGTTAACTACGGTTGACCAGCCAAACTTAGGTTAATTAATTTAAAACTTACAAAAATACATCATTTGACATGTCTACTTACGTAAGTCAACTTTGAAATACTAATAGGCAGAGTTGATAACTTAATATATATAGAGAGATAAGAAACGACCTTAAATTATTTCAAAACTTAAAAAAATATTTTTTTCGTTCAAATCCAGAAAATCATCAATGGACAAATCATTAGACTTATAGCATCTTAAGAGAGGGTTCTGTCAAGTCCAACTTAAAAATCACGTTCTTTCAAAAATGAAGATGGCCAATTTTAACTTATATGGTGGAAATCTAAAACTTAATTGATTTTTCAAAAATCCTTTAAGAGCTCTATTATATACTAATTAGATGAGAATATCAAATGAGGAAACCAGAAATTAAATCATGGACCCTTGTTAAGTGCAAAAACAAACTGAAACAAATTCAAATAACTAGATCAAATCAAAATTCAAACAGAGTAAATATAAAATACGAAGGTCGTCATAGACGACCCCAAGCTTTTTGCTTGTTCTTCTTCTAGGTGTCCACAATGTAGTGTAAGACTCTGTGGTAATGACTTCATGCGCTAGTATGGGAGAGTCTTGCTTTAAGACTCCATATTTGCTCCAAGTGCATATGCAAAAAGGAATAAGAAGAAGAAAAATAAGAGGCAAAGATTCAATACAAGAATGAAACACGCAAGACAAGAGTATAACTATTTGTTTTACTCTGTAACAATCCAGAAACCTAAGAACAGTAGCAGATTATATTAAACAGTATTCGAAATAGGTGGGCACCATTTTAATGTATCTTTTTAAGAGCAAAAAAAATAATCCAACAAACAGAAACGTTTCCTACTTCTACAAAGCTATTTAAATTGGTATATATAAGAAAGCAACACCTAATAGCAAAACACATAAGTGGTATCTAAATACAAATTAAATACATCAATGTTAGCTTCTTATACAATTAGATCCAAATCAGAATGTCCTATGCTCATCACACTAACAAAATAAGGGAAACATAATAAACTAAAGCTAATATGCAAATAAAATAGAACAAAGCAGACTTTTCATGTAAACATTTGGTCAAGATATTAATGGGTCACATTTCGAAACTATTGCTCGAAATCACTGACCTTTTGCAGGGCAGTAAACTGGGATTGGGGTCTTTGATTCTCTATCGAAATCCGACCTTGAACTCGCTACTTCGGATGACGCCAAATACTGGTACAAAATAATCTCTGTTCAGGATTAGAAACCAACAAAATGGAGAAGAAAAGGAAGAACAGACTACAGTTTTTGCTTTATTTTTTGGAAAACCGGTGAGCTATGAGAAAAGGGGAGGCTGCTCCATCCCTTGCTGAAGTTATAAAGGGGTCTATTTATAGATGGAAGAAAAGAGTTAGGATTAGGTTTTTTGAGGTTGAATTTTGATAAAAAAATGTGGGATTTGAAATGGGCAAATTGTGGCAGAAGCGGGCAGCGATATTGCCGCTAATGGTTGCCGTGTCTTACACCAAAATGGAGAAGTCATTTTTGTATTGTAAGAAAGCAAAAGCAGAGAAATGCAAGAAAATGATAAGGGTTTCTGAAGAGCTTTGAAAAGCTCACGTGACAATGGATCTTTTTTTGAGATTTTTTTGACCAAAATTTGAACGACAGCCATTTGGGTTTTTTCAATTATTTGAGAAAGGTCTAGAACATATGAACCAAATAGACAATGGGTTGTTAAGTTTGGTTGATATTTTGGGCCAGGTAGTTGGTCAATAAATGGACTGATTAAAGAGTTAAAAGTTGGACCATCCAGATTTTATGCATAACTTAGCCTTCTGAATTCTTTCTTTCTACTAGTATTTCTTTTTGGCTTCTAGCTTGGAAAACATAATAATGTTATATCACATATTATATAGGCAATATTTGTTAGTATTAAAATAGGTAGAAGACATTCCAAAATTACTACTACGCTAGTTTTGCTAAATAAAATACTATAGCATTAAATGATTTTAAAAATATAGAATTAAAGAAATGTTACTACTTGATAAAATAGAGGAGAATAAGATGATTTTTGCAAAAACATAAATATTGATAGTAATAAAGTAATAATAGTAACAACAACAACAACAACAACAACAATAATAATAATAATAATAATAATAATAATAATAATAATAATAATAACAATGATGATGATAATGATGATGATAACAATAATAAGAGTTGTAATAGTTTTCAATAATAAGAGGCCCAGTTGGTGTTAAAAATAGTAGAATATATATTCTTATATTAGTAGTGATATTGGAGATTTAAAGAAATAGTTTGGAAGAAAGGAGGGACAAAATTGGATGTCAACACACCGCGCGCGCATGCCCTGATGCTAAAGACAAAGTTGCAACCCCTCTAACTGCCGCCGATGGACCTGCTTTTACCTTATAGGAATCTAGCCTATTTGGTCAAGCTTCTAAAATCAGCTTATTTTAGGTGCTTTTCTCAGAAGTACTTTTCAAAAAAGTATTTTTGGTGAGAAACAGTTTGTGTTTGGCTAATTAATTTGAAAAGTACTTTTAAGCAGTAATTAGTTTTTGGCCAAGCTTTTGAAAACTGCTTCTAAGTGTATTTTTCTCAAAAGTGCTTCTCAGAAAAGTAACCACTTTTTTCTGCTTCTCCTCAAAAGCATTTTTTCCTTCTAAAAGCTTAGCCAAACACCACAATTTTTGGCCAAAAGCACTTTTGGCAGCATTTTTGGCCAAAAAAAGCTTCGCCAAATAGGCTATTGGTCCATTTTGATGTAAATATATAGTAGTTTTACTTTCTGTATTTATGATTCTCTAGATTATTTATGTCTAGTCATGTAACTTTGGTTTATTTTTTTAAAGCATTATTAGGGGGATCAAGTAGTCAAACTTTCAGGCAAGCAAACAACTCTCTGTATTAGTGTCTCTCCCTCTCGACACCATGTTGCCTTTCTGTAATAGCTTTCAATAGTGCAATCAAGTTTTCTATCATTCTCATTCTTTTTTCTATTCTCTTAATTGCGCTTGACATCGGTAGTGCGACACTGACAATCTCGTCAGTAACTGCATGGATATAGGTTGCTTAGCCTGACATTGCCCTTCTAAGACTTCTCAGGAAGGCACCATGAAACAGATGGTATTAGAGCCTAGGCTCGACATCGGACGACAGAACACATTTCCATTGCCGTTATTTTTACCATGGTCATATCATGGAGACCGCATTGCGACCTTTGAAGAGACGGTTAACATATTCCAACTTATTAAGTGTACGGTGCCCAATCTAGGAACCAACCTAGTGTAAAGGTTAGACGACCTGGACCGCATGATGCGGCAGTTCATAGGAGAAATTGTGAACACCAATCGCGACTCTAAAGGAAACCAGCAAACGGTAGCTATAGAGCTACTGAAAGTTTTAGTAAATTCTAGGGGTTCCAATAGGAGAACACCGAGGATTTAGCCCATAGAGTGCGAGAAGAAAACAGGATGACTTCCATGCAGAAAAACATATACAACTTGATAGGTCAGCTCAATATTCTCAATGTTGCATTACAAGGCCTACTCTGAGAAGGTGGAAATCACATCGGGGGTGCTATGAACCTCACCCTATGACACACAATATCAAGATCCCTGAACCGAAGCCCTACAATGGGGCTCGGAATGCCAAAGAGGTGGAGAATTTCATCTTTGACATCGAATAGTACTTTCGATAGCATAGGGGTGTTGGAAGAAGCAAAGAAGGTAGCAGTTGCTGCCATGTATCTTTAAGGTGATGTTAAACTCTAGCGACGAGTAAAATACGAAGTCATCAAGGTTGGTGGAGATACTCTTATGGGGAGACCTGAAGGTAGCCATACACTTATAGTTCTTCCCTGAAGATGTTGAGTACAATGCACGGAGAAAGCTCCGGGAGCTCCGCCAAACCAAGTAGATCCGAGATTACGTGTGTTAATTCTCAACACTCATGCTGAACATACTGGATATGAGGGACAAAGATAAACTCTTAACATTCATGATAGGTTTGAAATCATATGTCTATATGGAGTGTGAGCACGTGATTTTTGCCTCACATGAATTACTCCCACAGAATCAAAACAAAAATTGTCTGCTTTATTGTGTGCATTTTTGTAAATTTTTCGTGATATTTTTGGTAATTGCTTGCGTTTGTATGTGCGTGATTATGTGTGTTTAAATTAACGAAAATACAAAAATATATCGCATTAGCATTTAGGATTTAATTCTACAATTGTGAGTAATTAAGTGTGCTTTACAAAAAAATGAAAAATCAAAAATATGGTACTTTGCATTTTTCGGCATTTAATGTCTAAATTGTGTGAGCTTGCTTTTAATTGGTATTTAATATTGTGTATTAATTATTAGGGATCCATTTAATATTTTTCTAAGTTATTTGATTTTTATATTTTTTATTTAGGATTTTTGGTATTTTAGGAATTAAAAGAAAGAAAATTGATGAAAAACGGAATTGGGCCCAATTTCTTGGTTTAAAATCTGGCCCAAAGCAGTGTCTCTACCCAGTCCAAATCAGCCAACCTCAGAGACGTCCAAACGACGTCGTTTTGGTCACACTTGATCTGGGCCATTGATCTCAAATTGATCAACGGCCAAGATCACATCTCCCTTACCCGTTCCCTGTAACCGACCCGTTACCCGTTTCAAACAGCCCCCCTCATTGAACCAAACGGCGTCGTTTCATTTAAATGAAACGATCCAAGCCGTTGATCGTGCCTGATCCAACGACCATGATCAAATCCCCTCCCCCGTATATAAGCCCAACCTCTCACTCCACGCCCCCTAAGCCATACCTCCCCTCACTCCATCGTCTCTCTCAGAGACGAACAGAAACCTCCGCCCCTGACCACCGTGCTCCGCCCACCGAAAATCTCCTCACGGCTGTTCTGGTGGTCCAAACTCCTCCATTTTTACACCCTTAACTCCTCTCAACCTCCCCGTTCCAACCCTCATCGTAGCTAACCTCGAATCACCCCGGAATTCTTCGAATCTTCAATCGAAGAACAGCTGGAAATCTCCATCTTCTCCGATGGCTACCAAACTTACACCCTTAGACCACCTGACCACCCTGGTTCCAAATCCGTTAACCACTGGCCTCGAATCAACCTGGAACTCCTCGAATCTTCATTTGAAGATTCGAGCCAAACCTCAAACTATCCCAACAAAGCCCAAATTCATACCCTGGCACCCCTAACCTCCCTAGTCACCAAACTACCATTGGTTTGGTTCAAATCAAGCTAAAACCTTTCAAGCCCCAAATCCGACCCCAAGAACCCTAGAATTCCAAAAACTTGGAATCCGTCCAAATTGATGAGGTTTTGGGTGTCTAATCGACCTTAGCCGAAGTGTTCTCAGTTGAGAACACTCGGTTAAGGACAGTTTGACCCCAAAAGTCCGAGTCTGAGTTCGAACCTGGGTTCGTCTGTTCCCAAATTCATCTCTGAGGTATTTTCTCTCTTTTATTTTGGTTTATTTTTATTCATTTGTGTTGTTATAGTGGTTTTATTTTCTTTCTATTTATTGTTCTTCTTCTTTTCAAACAGACCCTTTTATTTGGTCAAGCTTTCTTTCTGTTCTGATTGTTTGTTTGTTTAGTGTTATATGTTATAAATCATGAATCAATTCGATTAGCTTCGTCAATTAGTTGGTTGTATTATAACTCACTGTTTATGTCAAATGCCACTCGAATCACCTGTGGTCTTTTTCTGATTTGTTTGTTGATAATTGTTGTACAATATGGCTTGTATAGTCGGTGGAATACATGTCATCAATTAGTTCTTCAGGTTTGATTGATAGAATAGCATGACTATAGTATATATTTTTTCTCCCAGTATGTTATCCGTTTTGCTTCCTTCTGTGTTAATTTTGCATTTTAAGCCTGATAATTGCTTAAATGTCTAGTTGATATTTAGTTTTGCTCGCATTATCAATCCCCTTTGTTTGGTGCCAGGTCTGCTTGAATTTGATTATCTGCCTTGAATCATTGTTTGATATTAAGGATTTGGTTATAGCTGTTGATCAGAATTTAGTTTTAGATAAATTTTAGGTTTGGACAGATTCTAGGATAAAAGGGTTTAAAACATACCAAAGAGGTTTAGGGCAGGGCAGTCATATTGAGGGGATTTTAGGGGCAATTTGGGAATGAATAGATTAGGGAATTTGTTTAATGATAGTAGTCTAATAGTGGAGTATTAGTTGTCATTAAATTAATGAGTTAATAGGGAACAAGAGGGAATTGGGGCTGAAAATAAGGAAAAGCATTCCTTAGTGGGATTTAAGTGGAAAATGGGCAGATTTTTGGGGTTTTGGTTGGGTAGTTAAGTTTTAAAGAGGGGGCAGGGCTGTAATGGCTATAAAGGGAAGGCATTTTGACTGATTAAGGGAGGGGATTTTAAAAAGGAAAATTTCAGAGTTTAAGTTGAAAAGAGCTGAATTTTAAACATTAGAATTTCAGAGTTCGAGAGCTAAAAAAAAACTGAAGAAACCTGTCTCATTTTACGGTTGAAAAATCAGTACTTCTTCAGTTATTGTTTCATTGCATCAGAGTGTTTGAGTGTTGGTCTTGAAGAGGTTTGGGGTTTCATTTATTTGCTAGTTCTGTGGGTGTTCGCTTTTGAGTTTTTCACTGGTTTTCTGGACTGTTTGGTTGCTGGGATTATTTTTGTTGGTCGTCACTCTGTATCTGTGCTGGTTGTTGCTGTTGTCTGCTACTGATCTACTGATCTTCACCTTCTTCTTCTGTCCTATTACCAGGTACACTTTCGAATCACTGCGATGTAGCTGTTAAAAGTGAAAAGAAATGCTCAAGTAGTCAAGTACTTAAGTTGTATCTGTAGTTTAATAGTCAAATGATAGGTAGTTGTATAGTCTATCTTTGTAATTCAATGAAGAATATGGACTGTGGAATTTATACTTGACTA
>MU731044.1:11382-26556 GCA_026770625.1 Nicotiana glauca
AGCGTATCCGCGATCGGCAGTTTGATGATCTTTATTTATGTGTCCTTAAAGACACGGTTCAGCGAGGAGGTGCCAAGCAGGTCACCTTAGATGCTGATGGAGTTTTGAGATTGCAAGGGCAAATTTGTGTGCCAAATGTTGATGGACTTCAAGAATTGATTTTAGAGGAAGCCCACAGTTCCCGATATTCTATTCATCCAGGCACAACAAAGATGTATCAGGATTTGCGGCAACATTATTGGTGGCGTAGAATGAAAAAGGATATTGTGGCATATGCAGCGTGGTGTTTGAACTGTCAACAGGTTAAATATGAGCATTAGAGGCCTGGTGGTTTATTTCAGAGAATTGAGCTTCCCGAGTGGAAGTGGGAGATGATTATCATAGATTTCGTTAGTGGACTTCCGATGACTCGGAAGAAGTTTGATGCTATTTGTGTCATTGTTGATAGGCTGACCAAGTCAGCGCACTTCATTCCAGTAGCAGTCTCCTATTCATCAGAGAGGTTAACGGAGATTTATATCCGGGAGATTGTTTGCCTTCATGGTGTACCGGTATCCATCATTTCAGATCGGGGTACGCAGTTTACCTCGCGCTTCTGGAGAGCGATTCAACAAGAGTTAGGCATCCAAGTTCAGTTGAGCACAGCGTTCCATCCTCAGACGGATGGCCAGTCCGAGAGGACTATCCAGATATTGGAGGATATGCTCCGGGCCTGTGTTATTGATTTTGGAGGTTCGTGGGTTCAGTTCCTACCTTTGACAGAGTTTGCCTATAATAACAACTATCAATCGAGCATCCAGATGGCTCCATATAAAGCTTTGTATGGTAGACGGTGTCGATCTCCGATTGGATGGTTCGAGCCGGGAGAGGCTCGGTTGTTGGGTACAGATTTAGTTTAGGAGGCCTTGGACAAGGTCAAGATCATTCAGGATAGGCTTCGTACAGCTCAGTCCAGGCAAAAGAGCTATGCATATCGTAAAGTTTGAGATATAGCTTTCATGGTTGGTGAGCGGGTATTGCTTCGTATATCGCCTATGAAGGGCGTGATGAGATTTGGGAAGAAGGGCAAACTTAGCCCTAGGTTTATTGGTCCATTTGAGATTCTTGATCGTGTGGGAGAGGTGGCTTATAAACTTGCCTTGCCACCTAGCTTGTCAGTTGTGCACCCAATTTTTCATGTGTCTATGCTTCGGAGGTATCACGGCGATCCTACACATGTGTTAGACTTCAGCACTGTCCAGTTGGACAAGGATTTATCTTATGAGGAGGAGCCGGTAGCTATTCTAGACCGGCAGGGTCGTCAGTTGAGATCTAGGAATTTTCCTTCAGTGCGTGTTCAGTGGAGAGGTCAGCCTCTTGAGGCATCGACCTGGGAGTCCGAGTCTGATATGTGGAGCCGTTATCCTCATCTATTCCCTGACTCAGGTACTTCTTTCTTTTGTCCATTCGAGGACGAACGGTTGTTTTAGAGGTGGAGAATGTGACGACCCAAAGGGTCATCATCGGAGTTCTTCCTTTTTCCGTGCTTCCGAAGCCTTGAAAAGCTCACTTTTAATTGCCTCGATTTGCGTGCGCAGCCGGAAAGTTTTTATGTTGAAATATATGAATTATGTAAAAAATTTGAAGAATTTTGATATTAATATGATTAAAGTTGACTTTGGTAAACGGACCCGGACCCGTGATTTGACGGTCTCGGAAAGTCCGTAGAAAAATATGGGACTTGGGCGTATGCCCGGAATCGAATTCCAAGGTCCCAGACCCGAGAAATGAATTTTTCCGTGAAATTGTTTTCTGAAAATGTTTAAGGAAAATAAAAATGAAATTTGATGATGATTTCGGACTTGGGCGTATGCTCGGTTCGGGTTTTGGATAACCCGGGAGCATTTTGGCGCCTATTGTCGAAGTTAGCATTTTAGAAGAAATTTCATAAGTTTGGCTTGAAGAGCATTTCAGTGTTATCGATTTCCGCTTGGGATTCCGAGACTGTGAATAGCTCTGTTTGGTGATTCTGGATTTGGGGGCGAGATCAGAAGTGAATTCGGAGGTCCGTAGGTCATTTTGAAGCCATTTGGCTAAAGATAGAAATTTAAAGGTTTTTGAGAAGTTTGACCGGAGGTTGACTTTTTGATATCGAAGTCGGAATCCAATTCCGAAAGTTGGAGTAGGTCCGTAATGTCATATATGACTTGTGCGCAAAATTTGATGTCAATCGGACGTGATTTGATAGGTCTAAACATCGGAACTAGAAGTTGGAAATTTCAAAGTTCATAAAGCTTAAATTGAGGTGTAATTCATGATTTCGGCGTTATTTGGTGTGATTTGAGGCCTTGAGCAAGTCCGTAATTTGTTTTGGGATTGGTTTGTATGTTTGATTGAGGTCCCGGGGCCCCCGGGTGGATTTCGGGTGGTTAACGGATCGAAAGTTGGATTTTTGGAAAAACTGGGCAGCTGGTATCTGGTATTTGAGCTTCTGCAGAAATGGGACCGCAGAGGCGAAATGTGGACCGCAGAAGCGGTTTTGGCCAATAGTGAAGGGGGCCGCAGATGCAGTCGGGCAGCCGCATAAGCGGAACCGCGCCTGCGGTTGGCAAGTCGCAGAAGCAGAAGTGAGGGGTCTTGTTTGGGACCGCAGAAGCGGCCTATGTGTCCGCATAAGCGGGACCGCAAGAGCGGAAAACGCTGGGGCAGAAAGTTTTTAAAACCCGATTTTGGGTCATTTCTCACCACATTTTCTTGGCTTGGGGGCAATTTTGGAGAGCTTCAAGAAGAGATTATCGTCATCAATGATAAGGTATGTTATCCCCACCTATTATGAGTTAAATACATCAACTTTGTATGGATTCAAGCATGAATTGTGTAGGAAATTTGGGGTTTTGGTAGAAAGACCTAGAAATTTTATTATTGGATTTTCACCATGAATTTGAGCATGAAATTAGGAGTAAATTATATATTCGAGTTCCTAAGGTCATGGGTAGCCTTTATCTTCGAAAAATTTCGGATTCCGGGCACGTGTTCCCGAGGGCGTTTTGGTCAACTTTTCGTTCGGGGTTAGAAATTGTTATAAATTAGGTTGTAAAGTATAATCGAGCATATATTAATGGATTGGTATGATCGTTGGCTAGTTTTGGAGCATTGTGAGTTGGTGCAAGTCTTCGGAAGAATGTAGATTGCCGGTTGCGGATCTTCGGAGCGAGGTGAGTCTTCTTTCTAATCTTGTGAGGGGGAATTTACCCCATAGGTGAAACAAATGATTATGTGCTCCTATTTGTGGGGGCTACGTACGCACGAGGTGACGAGAGTCCGTGCGTAGCTACTATCATGCTGTTGTCCGGGTAGTCTAGGACCCAAAGAGCAGGTTATACATGGATTATAGTGAACCCATTTATGGTTTGAACTGCCTAAATCACATTAAATTAGTAAATGAATTTCTAAGGGATTAAGCTTCATTTCTTAAAATTGTTAAAGGAGAATTGGTTTTATTTGAATAAATATTCCCCGATAAATTCTTATTTGACTGATTGAGCATGTACTTTATGTGTGCCTGCGTCGCATGGATGATTAGCGAGCAGGATATGTGTTTAATTATGGAACGGGCAGAACGCCTCGGTGATAATAGATGCATCTATGGTTCGTGTCGCTCGACCCTCGGCAGTGCACAATTTTCATTCTATTGGAGCGGGCTGTCGACCTCGGCATGATTTGCGCATGTGTATCTGTTACTTGGAAATTATTAAATGTGGAATTGGCCCTACGTGGCTTGACATAAATTGATAAGATAATAAAGAACAGACTTTAGAAGCCCTTGATTTATTGTTGAAGGTGTTTACCTGTTTGCTGGCTTCACTATCATAACTTTTATACAAATTCATGATTATTCTCGCACTTATAGAATATTGCTACTTGACCTCTAGTGAGTGTCGGAGTTGGCCATCTCGTCTCTATCCCTTCGGGATTAGGCGGGATACTCACTGAGTATACGTTGTTTTCGTACTCATACTACACTTTTGTGCATTTTTGTTGCACAGGTATATATACACCTCTAGCAGACTATTGGGTGTAGCAGCATGGATGACGCTGGGACTAGGTGAGCTGCATCATTGAGGCGACCGCAGCTAGAGTAGTTCCTTCCAATGTACTGTAGTTACTTTCCGCCCACAGTATTCCGGGCGGATGTTGTATTTTATTTCTCTTATCAATAGTTGCTCATGTACTTGTGACACCGGGTTTCTGGGATGGTTGTCAACGGAATTGTTCTAATCATTATTGTTATTAAATTTGAATTCAAGATATGAACTTTTATTTATAAAAATGGAAGGAAAAACTTTAGACTTTCAGAAGTATTAAAAGAAGAATTAATTGATGAGTTAGTTGGCTGGCCTGACAAAGGTGTCCGGTGCCGCTACGACCCTTAGTGGATTTTGGGTCGTGACAACATGGTATCAGAGCACTAGGTTCCCGTCGGTGTCACGAGTCATGAGCAAGTCAAGTAGAGTCTCGCGGATCGGTACAGAGACGTCTGTACTTATCCTCGGGAGTCTACAGGGTTGTTAGGAGTACTTCCCTTCTTGATTTCCTTATCGTGCGATTCTATTCCTTTGAGGCTTATGCCTTTGATTCCTTCCTGCTCAATCTTACGCGACGCGAGCGCTTGCTAGAAATCGAGAATTTGAAGAATTGAAATGGCACTATAAATGTGGTGCGGGATGATTTTCCCGGTATAGTTAATTGGACTATTATACTCGCTTTATAGAAGGGTATTCTATTGTTCAGCTCAGTAACAGAACTTCTAAGATCCTTGAGGCTAGGCACAGGTTGCCATGATGCTCATGAGCGATTTTTCGCAGTGTTGTTGTGATGGTAGGATGTTTGCTTACGTGTCGGGGCAGTGGATGAATCGAAGGGAGGTTTACTCAGCGTGTAATCAAGGGATTCAATATTTTATTTCTGGTAGGGAAAAAAGGCAGCCGGACTAAGAATGGTCAGATGTGGGCTAGTGAAAGTAATGAGACTTGACATTTGCAAGCGTGGTGGAGCTTTTCTTCTATGATGGGGTGTCGTGGTCCTATTGGGACGTACCAAGTTCGTCGATGTTATAATCTGCTACAATTCGCCTTATGGCGGAATATTGTGAAATACTATTGAAGAGGCAACTATCAGATATCGCGGAATGCGGTGGTTCCGGACTGAATCAGTACTGCAAATATTGATGGTTCGTTAAATATGACCTCTGGAAAGTCTTGAAGTTAGTAGCAATGGTGGATTCAAGTGCCACGAAGATAGATTTTTATTTGAGGCAACAATTGAGCAGCAAAGTGTGAGGAAGGACATGTGGAAAGTGCCGGGCGGTGTTTTAAATTTCTAAAAAGCTGTGTATGAGAAGCAAGGTCGAGTGATCGATTAAGGAGATGAGTTCCGCCAAATTGGGAGAGTGGCGGGTGTGCATATGGGCTTGGTAGTAGGATGACTACGTGCCTTAAAGAGAGTTTGGATTGAATTGAGGATTTTAATGATTGGTGATTGAAGCCTGCGAGTATGATGTGAAGTGTAGGCTAGTATGCGGCAGAAGATTGTTACGACGGAAAGGAGCTGCTTGAAATGGAGGAGGGTGCTGCATAACCCTGAAATTTGAAAGGGTGTTGCCGCATATTTAGCTGATGTCTACAAGGAGCGAATGGACTTGTGCAGCTGGAAGATGAGCTCAGACTCAGGATGGGCTATTGGTGTCATAGTAAATGTACCCCGTGCAGCAGCGTGGGAAGATGTCGGGAGGTGATTCCCCTAGGTGGTTATTCCCCGTGAGCAGGTTAACGGTCGCGTGGTTGGCGAAGCTTCTGCAAGGAGTTATATTGGTTATTCAACAAAGAGATCGGTCGTGCGAATGTGGTTAATGATTCAGAATATGAAAGATGGGGATTTACAGGAAGATTCCGAGAAATTTTGATAACTTATGGCGCGAGGTTATGTCAATAAGAGGTAAAAAGGTCGGGCGAACTCAAGAATGGTGAAATGATGGCTTCAAGCTAAGTGGGAGAGTCCCACCGCTTGTGATTGGGCTGTATGATTAACTACTTGCGTGATTTCTGGTTATTAGCATATTGATGGATTATTTCAGCTATGAGAAAAGACCATAAGTGGTAATTCGAGCAAATGAATTGTTGGAGGCATGCGATGGTTGGCCTTATTGGCTCATGTCCGGACTTGGAAAAAGGGTTCAGGATTTATGCCTCGTATGGATATAAGTTTCAGAGAAAGTGATTTTTGCCAGGTGCCTCGCCGAGAGAGTATTCGTGTGTTATAAGATCTATAGAGTGAGATATGTTTGGGACCAAGTCAGAGTGGGTGGCTCTCAATAATGGTCCCAGTGAATTCAAAAGTTAAAGTGTGGTGCCCGATGATTTCAAGCCTATAAGTACAGTTAAGAATCAAACTCTGTAGCAGCTTATGAGAAGGTGCCCATAATGTTCTATGATGTGCTACCTTGTGGTATGGCATTTGAGAAATGTGAAATAATTCGTGAGATTTGAGATATCATGGTTTCATGATTCAAGGTCACTCGGGGTGAGTGTAGACGGAGTACATTATGTATTGAATGGAGTTAGTCTTATTTCTAAGGCAAGCAGGGATGAATTGGAAGAAGGTGGGTTGATTAGCCATAGTTGAATTTGGCATGTTGGGGTTCTGTGATTAGTTCATTCAGCGTGATCGAGTTATGCATATGATTTGTGGCGATACGTGTGAGGTTTGTCAGCCGCCGTAATTGATGTTATTCAGAAGCATTCTTCTGTTATGGCTTGTTGAGTGGAAGTGGATTCCGGAAGGAATATGGTGGCTTGGATCACTACTTGCAAATTTGCATATTCTACGGTTACTGGAATTACCTGTGTATTGCTTTGATTCTCCTGAAGTGAGTGAAGTGCAAAGTTATTATATGATAAAAAAATGGAAAATATTAATGGATTCGGAGTTATGATAATCGTGTCCTACCGTATATTGGCACGTTGGGTGCAGTGAGAGGTATGAAAATGTGAAGTAAAGATCAATGTTGCAGCTTGGGCTGGCAAGGATATCACGGGCTCGGATGAGCAAGGAAGTGGTTGAATGATTAGAGTAAATTGGTATTGTCCTCAGTGTCACCTGAGATCGATGTGTTGTGGAAGAGGCTTTGCCTCCTGGTAAGGATTCTTGATCGCTTTTCAGCGTTAGTGTATCCGAAGCTTTAAAGGTACAGACTCGATACTTATTTCAGAAGATTGTGGGAGCGTGTCCCACGGGAAGATTGTGTAAGTGTGACATGTAGTCGCTTGATTGACTAAAGATTTAAGCAAGTATGAGGATTGTGGTAATGTCATCAATTTGAGAATTTATGCCTGAAGGGCACTCGGCTTGTTGGGTTATAGACTGTGGAGGTTCGCTCCAGTCATGATGGATGTTCTTGTGTGTTATGAGAAGGGAGAAATTAGCATGGACCTTTGAAAGGTCATTGGCCAAATTGGTGCAATCGGAAATCGACTTAAGATCAGTGGATTGATTTAATTGTGAACATGGCCTTGTATCAGGCCGGTTGCGTTCGTTTCAGAGAATGTTCCCTATGGAGGAACAGTCGGGGTGTTATGTTTTCATAAGCTATTCCAAGTAATGATGTATTGCGCCGTATGAGTTGTGAGACGACTTAATAAATTCCTATGTGTTGAGGTTCCGCATTGCGATGCTGTTATATGAGCCAAATGACTCTCGAGATTCAGATTGTATATCGCACCTCAGTTGTGCTTGAGTTTTGTAGCCTATAGCGCTATATGTTTCTTCAGGGATGGTGTTATGCACTTAGCGTGCTTGCGATCGAAATTCGATATTTTGTTGTAATGAGCAAATTAGCTCGATGTGTATATCCTTATGTGAGTTCTGCGTATGGATCGGGTGGCACGCCGCCATGGTTATATTGTGAGGATCGGGTGGCACGCCGCCATGGTTATATTGTGAGGATCAGGTGGCACGCCGCCATGGTTATATTGTGAGGATCGGATGGCACACCGCTATGGTTATGCTGTGTGGATTGGGTTGCACGCCGCAACAATGTGATGATGAGTGTAGTTTTCTATATGCAATTTTGTATGTCCTGCTTCCTATTTTCTAGGAAAAGTCCATATTAGTGTGGGGGTTAGTTAATTCCTTCCAGAGTTCGATTTCCTGTTGGTGTTGTGTTCGGATTGGTGGCCTATTGGCACGTTGTAGAGTCATATGAGACTTTTGATTGCATTCTGAGTGGCTTACCGCCTGAGTAGTTCGTACTGGGTAAGATGAGATTGTGGGATTTAGGATCAGTGCAATCTGATTATACGAAGTATATTAAGGAGCTAAGACCATTAGATGGTTCAGAAAGAGGAAATGACTCATGTCAGGGGACAGACCCAATGATTTGTTGATTCAACAGTTGGTTATGAATTTTGGCATCCTCTCTTCTGCCGTGTCGGTGTTGTAAAGGTTAGAACAAGACCCATGTAGGTCAGGAGGTGAAATCGGAGCATCGGATTCGTGGAAATTCGATTAATTCAAACAAAAATGTTGTTGTGGTTCTATGAGTAAAGTGACGCAAGTGTGAATTCAGCAGAGCTATGCAGTCATATTTGGGTACGGCGTATAGTGACTGACACGGTGATCGTATGTTGGAAACAGGCCTGACATAGAATTTCGGATGTTGGAATTGGGCTCTAAGGCTTATGTGTTTGAATAAAAGGGAATATCTTCAGAATTTATCGAGCTAATGTGCTCAACTGAGTTGATAGCACGGAAGGTGCATGAGGTGCTAAACAGTGATTTCAGGCTACTTCTGTGTAGTTCTCAGCACGTTCGAGGACGAACTTATGTTTAAGTGGGAGAGAATGTAACAACCCGATCGGTCGTTTTGAGTACCAGCGCTCCGTTCAGCAGTCGGAGGCCATGAACAGCTTCATTTCGGGTATTATGACTTGTTCGTATGGTCGGAATTTAAATTCAGGAAGATCGGACTTAAATTTAAATGAAAATTCTCATTTGAGAAGCTTAAAGTTGAAAGAATGAACAAGGATTGGATTTTTGAGTAAACGACGTCGGAATCAGAATCTGAAGGTTCTAGCAGGTTCGTATGATGGTTTCGGACTTGGGCGTATGCCCGGTTCGGGTTTTGGATAACCCGGGAGCGTTTTTGGCACATATTATGGAAGTTAGCATTTTAGAAGAAATTTCATAAGTTTGGCTTGAAGAGTATTTCAGTGTTATCGATGTCCGCTTGGGATTCCGAGACTGTGAATAGCTCCGTATGGTGATTCTGGATTTGTGGGCGCGATCGGAAGTGAATTCGGAGGTTCTGTAGGTCATTTTGAAGCCATTTGGCTAAAGATAGTAATTTAAAGGTTTTTGAGAAGTTTGACCGGAGGTTGACTTTTTGATATCGGAGTCGGAATCCAATTCCGAAAGTTGGAGTAGGTCCGTAATGTCAAATATGACTTGTGCGTAAAATTTGATGTCAATCGGACGTGATTTGATAGGTCTAAACATCGGAAATAGAAGTTGAAAATTTCAAAGTTCATAAAGCTTAAATTGAGGTGTAATTCATGATTTCGGCGCTATTTGATGTGATTTGAGGCCTCGAGCAAGTCCGTAATGTATTTTGGGATTGGTTGGTAGGTTTGGTTGAGGTCCCGGGGGCCTCGGGTGGATTTCGGGTTGTTAACGGATCGAAAGTTGGATTTTTAGAAAAACTGGGCAGCTGGTATCTGGTATTTCCGCTTCTGCAGAAATGGGACCGCAGAAGCGGCCCCGCAGAGGCAAAATGTGGACCGCATAAGCGGTTTTGGCCAATAGTGAAGGGGGTCGCAGATGCGGTCGGGCAGTCGCATAAGCGGAACCGCACCTGCAGTTGGCAAGTCGCAGAACCGGAAGTGAGGGGTCTCATTTGGGACCGCAGAAGCGGCCTGTGTGTCCGCATAAGTGGGACCGCAAGAGCGAAAACACTGGGGCATAAGGTTTTTAAAACCCGATTTTGGGTCATTTCTCATCACATTTTCTTGGCTTGGGGGCGATTTTGGAGAGCTTCAAGAAGAGATTTTTGTCATCAATGATAAGGTATGTTATCCCCACCTATTATGAGTCAAATACATCAACTTTGTATGGATTCAAGCATGAATTGTGTAGGAAATTTGGGGTTTTGGTAGAAAGACCTAGAAATTTTATTATTGGATTTTCACCACGAATTTGAGCATGGAATTAGGAGTAAATTATATATTTGAGTTCCTAAGGTCATGGGTAACCTTTATCTTCAAAAAATTTCGGATTCTGGGCACGTGGGCCTGAGGGCGTTTTGGTCAACTTTTCGTTCGGGGTTAGAAATTGTTATAAATTAGGTTGTAAAGTATAATCGAGCATATATTAATGGATTGGTATGATCGTTGGCTAGTTTTGGAGCATTGTGCGTTTGTGCAAGTCTTCGGAAGAATGTAGATTGCCGGTTGCAGATCTTTGGAGCGAGGTGAGTCTCCTTTCTAATCTTATGAGGGGGAATTTACCCCATAGGTGAAGTAAATGATTATGTGCTCTTATTTGTGGGGGCTACGTACGCACGAGGTGATGGGAGTCCGTGCGTAGCTACTATCATGCTATTATCCGGGTAGTCTAGGACCCAAAGAGCAAGTTATACATGGATTATAGTGAACCCATTTATGGTTTGAACTGCCTAAATCACATTAAATTAGTAAATGAATTTCAAAGGGATTAAGCTTCATTTCTTAAAATTGTTAAAGGAGAATTGGTTTTATTTGAATAAATATTCCCCGATAAGTTCTTATTTGACTGATTGAGCATGTACTTTATGTGTGCCTGCGTCGCATGGATGATTAGCGAGCAGGATATGTGTTTAATTATGGAACGGGCCGAATGCCTCGGTGATAATAGATGCTGTCACGTCCCATTTTTCCTAAATAGGTCATGATGGCGCCTAACACCATAGTTCGGCCAGCCAACTGCGAAATTATAATTAAGTCTCTATTTTTGGTTTAACCAAATCAGATATACTAACATTTTTCAAGTAAATGAAGAAAACTAGCAAAATCATAAAGTACCGACATAGTCATACAGATCCCCAAAAATGAATATTCTCTACAGTGTGTGCCAGAACCCGGTGTCACTAGCTACGGGCGACCAGTAGAGTATACACAAAAATATACAAAACACTGTCTTACTGTCTGAATCAGAATAGACAGAAAATCATAAATACAAGAAAGGACTCCTTCGGCTGCAGATCGGCATGAGAAAGAAGGCATCTCACCGTAGAAGTCCCAGAAAGTGCTCACTGATATGCACCTGAGTGATGTCCGGATCCACCTGCCTCAAACCCTGTACATTTAAGTACAGAAGTGTAGCATGACTACGTAAACAATGTGTACTCAGTAAGTATCCCGTCTAATCTCTAAGAAGTAGATACGAGAGGCCGACTCGATACTTACTAAGGTCAATTAATATATATATATATATATATATATATATATATATATATATATATATATATATATATACATAAATGTGAATATGGCATGATCAACCATGGAATTTTGGAAGTAACGACAGGTTATAGCATGTAGTATAAGTCAAGAATATTACAATATCAAGTTTATAATTTATCAAGTGAGATAATGGCAAAAACGAAGCATATATATAGGCTTTTCCACAATTAACATGCGCACATAATACCGAGTCGACGACCCGAACCAACAGAAATAAATGTGCACTTGCTGAGGGTCGACGAAGCGCCTATAGATGCATCTATTCATACCGAGGCGATCGGCCCGATCCACAAATAAGAATAAAATATCAAAATGGTCAAAATACCAAATCAAACATAAATCAACTATCGAAATAAGCTCATATCCTCCCTTTTTAAGTCTCTAGTGCATACTAGGTGCTCATGACAACAATTTAAGATAAAGGATGTATTTAATAGGCATGATGTAGGTCCTAAACTACCTGGACATCTAACATAGTAGTAGCTATGCACGGGCTCTCGTCACCTAACGCGTGCGTAGTCCCCGCATTTAGCAGCAAATACTCAACACAAAAACCTAAGGGGACAATTTCCCTCTTACAAGGTTAGAAAGGAGACTCACCTCGCTCCGAATCGCTCTTTCAATCACAAGACTAGGCTCCAAGCTCAATTCGAAGCCTAACAAGCACCAACTAGTTTAAATAAGGCAAGAACTAATCAATAAATGATCACAAGGTTTAATTCTAGCTAAGTAAGTGATTCGCAACCTTTCCCGCAAGTTTACTAAATTCCGATCCCGGGCCCACATGCCCGAATTCCGAGATTTTCGAAGAAATTATTCTCTATAACCTAAGGATTACTAATATGTAAATTTTAGTCCATTACATAACTAACTAGGTGGTTAAATCATAATTTTTACCAAAACCCTAGGTCTAGCCCTAACCCTTGATTTTTACTTGATGTTTTTGGGTTAAATCTACCTAATGTTCATGTATTTAAGCTAAGAGTGTGTGTGAATTACTTACCTTGTGATTTTGTGTTGAAACCCTCGCTTTGAAAGCTCCAAAATCGACCCAAAATCAGATAAGATATGAGAGAGAAGGGTTGGAGTTCGTAATAAATGAACTCCACTGGCCCAGCGATTTTCGCTTTTGCGGGCACATTTCCACACCTGCGGAGACCGCTTATGCGGTCGTTTAGCCGCTCATGCGGTTCAGGGGTGAGTTGACCAGACCGCTTCTGTGGTCGCCTGTTCGCACAGGCGGGACCGCTTCTGCGGTCCCAAGGCCGCATCTACGATCCCCCTTCCCTTCTCCCTTGTCCGCTTCTGCGGTAGAATGGACGCTTATGCGATCATCGCTTCTGCGGTCAAAGAGCCGCAGAAGCGGTTTTGACAGAAGCAGCAGAAGATGTTTCTTTTCAAAGTCCAACTTCGGTCAAACCTCGACCATTTGACGCTTGGGGCTCCCGAGCCCCGCCCTAACATACCGACAAGTCTGAAATCACAAGGCGGACCTAGTCGAACCTTCAGAACACCCAAAACATTATTAATTCAAGGAATTTGACCCCAAAACCAATTGATCCAATTTAAAGAACTTCAAGTTCTTAACTTCCTATCAACGGGTCAAAACACCCTTAAACTACTCGGATTGACGCCAAACTTTACGGGTAAGTCTTATATGATATTTTGGACTTGTACCAAGTTTCGGAATCGAAATCCGAACCCGATACCTATGAAAACAATAATTTCTTAGTTTATTTGAATCTTTGAAACTTAAACTTAACATTTTTTACATAAAATTCCATTACTCGGGCTAGGGACCTCGGAATTCGATTCCGGGCATACGCTCAGGTCCCATATTTTCCCACGGACCCTCAGAAGTTGCCGGATCGCAATTCCGGGTCCGT
The DNA here is from genome assembly GCA_026770625.1 of Nicotiana glauca. Taxonomy (NCBI): domain Eukaryota; kingdom Viridiplantae; phylum Streptophyta; class Magnoliopsida; order Solanales; family Solanaceae; genus Nicotiana; species Nicotiana glauca. Next base: position 24,800 of record MU731044.1, read on the forward strand.
TTTCCCAAAATGTTGACCGAAGTCAAACTTGGCCTTTCTAAAGAGACTTAAAGAGGTAACTAGGCTTACTCCTGCCCGAAATTCTTCTAACTTCCGAACCACTCGCCCCCGCAAGTCATAATTTAGCTAAAGCAAACGTGGAAAGTATTATTTAAGGGAACGAGGTTCAAAAATGCAAAACGACCAGTCGGGTCGTTACATTCTCCACCTCTTAAACAAACGTTCGTCCATGAACGGATATAGAAAAGTACCTGGACTGCTGAATAAGTGGGGATATAGGCTCCGCATGTCCTCCTCGGACTCCCAGGTCGCCTCCTCGACCGGTTGGCCCCTCCACTGGACTCTCACTGCAGAAACCCTCTTGGACCTTAGCTGGCGGTCCTGCCTATCAACAATGGCAACTGGCTCCTCTTCGCAACCCAAACTCTCATCTAACCGAATGGTACTGAAATCCAACACATATGAATAGTCGGCATGGTATTTCCGGAGCATCGATACATGGAAGACTGGATGGACTCCTGATAAACTGGGATGTAATGCAAGCTCATAGGAAACCTTTCCAACTCGCCTCAACACCTCAAAGGGGCCAATAAACCTTGGGCTTAGCTTGCCTTTCTTCCCGAATCTCATAATGCCCTTCATGGGCGAAACCTTCAGGAGGACTTTCTTACCAACCGCAAATGATACATCACGCGCCTTCTGATCCGCGTAGCTCTTCTGCCCGGACTGAGCTGTGCGGAGCCTCTTCTGAATCAACTTTACCTTATCCAAGGCATCCTGGACCAAATCTGTACCAAGAAACTTAGCCTCACCAGGCTCAAACCATCCGATAGGAGAACGACAATGCCGACCATACAATTCCTCATACGGGGCCATCTCTATGCTGGACTGATAACTGTTATTATATGCAAACTCTGCCAAGGGTAAGAACTGATCCCACTGCCCTCCAAAGTCGATCACACATGCTCTAAGCATATCCTGTAATATCTGAACAGTCTGCTCCGACTGCCCGTCGGTCGGAGGATGAAATGTCATGCTAAGCTCCACGCGGGTCCCTAACTCACTCTGGACAGCTCTCCATAAATGGGAAGTGAACTGAGGGCCTCTGTCTGATATGATGGAGACCGGTACACCGTGCAATCTCACTATCTCCCGAATGTAAATATGAGCATATCTCTCTGTCGTATAGGTAGTCGCCACTGGAATGAAATGGGCAGACTTGGTCAATCTATCCACAACAACCCATACCGAATCAACCTTTCGCTGAGACCGCGACAACCCAACCACGAAATCCATAGTGATGCGCTCCCACTTCCATTCCGGAATGGGAATCCGCTGAAGTAGGCCACCTGGCCTCTGGTTCTCATGCTTGACCTGCTAGCAATTCAAACATCTAGCTGCATACTCCGCAATGTCCTTCTTCATCCTCCGCCACCAGTAATGCTGTCTCAAGTCACGGTACATCTTTGTATCTCCTGGATGAATGGAGTACCTCGAACTGTGGTCCTCCTCTAGAATCCTCTCCCTCAAGCCATCAACATTAGGAACACATACTCGGCCTTGAAGCCGTAACACACCATCCTCGCCAATAGAGACCTCCTTGGCCCCTCCTTGTAGTACCGTCTCCCTGAGATCTGCCAAATATGGATCGTCGAGCTGCCGGGCCTTAATCTCCCCCAACAATGAAGACTGAGCAACCACACATGCTAGGACCCGGTTGGGCTCTGAAATATCCAACCTCACAAGTCTGTTAGCCA